>JAPKLW010001839.1:0-33712 GCA_026898455.1 Plectranthus barbatus | reverse complement strand
ACAAAGACTCATGCTGACACTGTTCACCAGCATGAGAAAGAGCTAATGACTGGCTACTGTTGACCAGTTGGGAAGGATTTCACCAGCAGGCGGCTGACAAATCCTACCAGCAGAATAGGTGTTCTCACTGACACTGTTCACCAGCGGTGAAGCCACCAGTCATGGGAGATTCCAAGAGTTAACATCAGACATATTGGTAGACTTAGATTGTGCCAGCGCAAGTCACCAGCAGAGACTGCCAGCACAAGATCACCAGAATGATCTACCAGTCGGATGTTACCAGCAGAATTCCAGATTCTCTCTCCCAATGTCCTAGAGACAAAAAGAAGATTCGTCTGAGGAATTAACTGACAGAGTATGACTTTAAGGGAGGATACCTTAAAGTCTCTCAGTTCAGACACCAGTTCCGATTCCTCGTACTGACGAATAGAGCCGTTCTGACACAAAGAGATCTGTGTCAGATAAAGCGGTCTTAGGTATGGCCTTTCTCCGGAAATTCCTACCTGCCGCCGTCAGAAGGACATCCGAGGTCTGACATCCTTCCGGATGTGTCCAAACGGCTAGAAGATTTGAATGGGATCCCGCGTCTATAAATAGGTCGAAACCACCAACATTTAAGACGCTTCCATGCTTGCCAGCTTGCTTCCATCAACATTCAATACTCTTCACCTACCGAAAGTCTGAAATTTATTACGCTCAAGCAAGTAGAAGTGCAAACACTTTCGAGGCCTTTCAAAAGGCTATCCGTGTGTTGATTTATTCAAACACGAGACTTCAAGCTTCCAGCTTGTAAGTTTAGATCTCTTTGGTGATCTTTCTCTTCCGAGGAAGTTCACAGCAGCTCTTGTGCCAGCCAGCACCTGAGTTATTACGGGCTTTTGCCGTATTAAGAAGATATGTTCTTGGGAGAACTAAACACCCAGTGAAGCGGTGGAGGTTGAAGTGACGTGCTCGCACTCCACCAGCTGATCAGAGTTGAAGAAGGAATCAAGACCGGGAGCGGTTGATCTAGCGAAGTGGTGGACAAGGGTCGCACCAGCTAGAGATAGATCGTAGGCAACTTGTACCTGATTACTCTATAGTGAATTTCCAGTGCTACGACTGGAGAGTGGACGTAGATCAGTTGATCGAACCACTATAAATCCTTTGTCTTTTATCAGCTTTCTGCATTTCATACTGATTTAAAACCCAGCACCCAAGTGCTGGTGTATATCCTGAAAACTGATATAATTGTGCAAACAAGGTTAAATAAATTCTAAGTCTTGAGCTACCAGCTGACGAGCCAGTCGCCAGTCAGCTGTGTACGCAAAGTGCAAGTTGACTTACCAGCTGACAAGGTCCCAGTCAGCTGAGTAACCAGCAGAGTGCAAGAAACGATTAAACACATTTTCCGCTGCCAAGTTATACCCTGATAAATCGGGACCAACAAGTGGTATCAGAGCAGCCGGTTCTTATAGACCGATTGTTTCTGAGTCACTTAGGACCGAGATCCACGTTTCCTTGCGCTCTTTTGTTTGTCTGTTGTTTAGCTCAGGTACACAAAGATGAATAATCCGAAGCTACTCGACTACAAGACTGTGAAGCATGATATATGGCGAAAGAGGTCGCTCATTTCTCTGAAGAGCATCCATCCAGAAATGAAAGATGTGCTGGAGAAAGGGCCAATTGAGATCACCATGACACAGCATCAGCTAGGAGATCGTCCAGCTGCTGAGATCCCAAAGCCTCAAAGCGAATGGAACGCCGAGGACAGGAAGCGGAATCAGTTGGATTCCATTGCTCACGAGTTGATCCTGGCTTCTCTTCCCGAGTCGCTGATGGAGGAAGCCCTTCAGTTTGACAATGCCAAGGGAGTATGGGATTATCTTGATAGTCTGGGTCAAGAAACTGATCAAATGAAACGCAACAAATTGCAGGTTGCGGTGGACAAGTATGAGTCCTTCCAGATGCTGCCTGGAGAAACCATCAAGGAGATGGAGGCGAGATTCAACGCCATCGTCAGCGAACTAAAGTCCCTGGACAGGACGTACTCAAATGAAGATCTTAATGCCAAGATCCTGTCCAAGATGCCCAAGGAGGACTGGTTCGTGAAGACCACAGCTCTGAAGGAGAAGGACCTGTCCAAGATGACTCCCAAGGAGTTATTTGCTCAGTTGCAGGCACACGAGTGGGATATCCAGATGGTGAACAAGAATGAGGCGATCAGGAACATGGGATCCCCCAGTGTTAAAGCTCAAGACGAAGCTTACTTCGTCAAGAAGGACTTCAAATGGAAGCATAAGAAGCCCCTTCATGCTGACAGACCTGCTGCCCAGCACAATCAGCAGAAAGAGATCCCAGCCACATCGGGATCTAACTCAAAGGACAGCGAGGGCTCTATCGCTGACCTTGAGCAGCAAATGAAACGACTGGCTGTTCTTCTGGAGAAAGCCAAGTCAAAGCAGGGAGTATCTCTGAGCTCAACTGACAGAAAATTCGTCAAGAGAGCTCCCCGTGCTTGCTACCAGTGCCAATCCCCTGATCATTTAAAGTTTGAATGTCCACAGGTGGACAAAAAGGAGCGGGAAAGGCTAAAGAAGCTCTTTGAAGAGCGCGCCTCCAAGGCCGTTGCCAAGGCTATGCTGACCAGGACTGAAGTGCCTGACATACCCGACCATGATGATGGGGAGTATGAGTCAGATGAAGAGTCAGAAGAGGAAGCTCTACTGGCACTTATGGCAGCCTTCGGAGAAGAGTCAGCAGAAGGAAGTGCTGACAGTGAAGAGGCACTTGCTGCTGATGATCAGGTACAATCATCAGCTTCTCCAATGCATATCATGCCTTCTATCAGTTTAGACGATTCTGAGTCGCATTGCTCCGACTCAGAAGCTGTCACAATAGACATTCTTCAAAAAGAATTTTTAAAATTTTATGAAATAAAGAATGTCTTGGCTGGCGAAAATGCTTCACTGAAAGATAAAATTTCTATTTTGACCGAGGAGATTGAAAAATCGAGGTCAGTCAGTGAAGAGCTAGCCACTTTGAAAAAGACTCACTTTGAGTTGCTCCAAAATTTTCAAATTACAAAAACTGAGCGAGATAATTTTCACAATCTCGTTCTGGAGCAAGAAAATAGAATAAATTTTCTAAATAAAGGCTCAAAAGACTTGGAAGCAGCTCTAAGTCATTGGAGAAAGCCTTCTGATAAGTCCGGGCTGGGATTTACAAAAGATTTGAGCATAAATCAGCCCGAACAAATCAGTACTGGTAAGGGTAAGGGCCAACTGGTAAATGCATCAGCACCAGCTGGTAATACCAGTCAGTCCCGAATGGCTGATCAGCACAGGAATAATAAGACCAGATACATAGGTGAGTCATCACGACAAAATCCTCAACTGGCAAGATCCTCTGCTGACAGGACGCCAGCATACCCGAAGACGCAGACTAAGCCGAAATATTCTAAGGCAAGGAAGTCAGCGTCAGCTGCCAGTGGAATCCGACAGCCAGCACCAGCTGTCCAGAGATTCCACGCCCAACCTTACAAGTATGCCAGTTGCCAGCATGCTTACAAAGGATCCAACTCTCAGCGGAATACCGAGAGAAGGATATTTCCCGATAGGAGGAACACCTATCGGAGGCCTGAGCCCAATCAAAACCTTTTCTCAAGGGCTGGGAAGGCTAATCATCGTGGTCCACAATTCCAGAGACCACCAAGGCAACACAAGCGGTCGGAAAGTAATTTCCGACACCCTCGGAGGAAGAATACTTCCAGAGGAACTGCACACACAGCCACACCTTCCAAAAACGAATCCATGCATTATTTTAAAAGGAAGGGAAAGGCCACAAGTGATGTCAGCAAGGGTAACACCGAGCTGAAGATTACTCAAGTCTGGATTCCAAAAGGAATGATCCAGAGATCTAACCCTGCAGGACCCGCTGATGATCGGGGACCTAAATAATTTCATTTTCTTGCAGGAACAGGGTCATGCAACACAGCTTCAGAGATCGAGCGAGTGGATCATAGATAGTGGTTGCTCGGCTCACATGACTGGTGAGGAGTTCCTATTTTCTGAGCTCACACAGATTTCCCAGATAGCCAACGCAATTGGTAGCCAGCACACTCCGGGGCACTTCCCGAGCAACACAGTGGTGAATCCTAAGGACCAGTGCAATGCCATTACCACCCGCAGTGGTAAAGGTTACGAGGGGCCGTCTATGCCCGCTGACGTTTCTGTGCAACCTGAAGTTGTATAGGCTGACCCTGTTCTTCCTGAAGAAGAACGTACTGAAAAGGGTAAAGAGGTCTGTCCTGAAGACAGACCCAAAGTAGCTGGTCCTGTTGCTGTACCCTTCCCGAAGAGATTTGCTAAGAAGCAGAAGGAGGAGAGATACAAGCGTTTTCTGGAGCATATGAAGAAGATCCACATCAATCTACCATTGATTGAAGTGGTACAGGAAATTCCTGGGTACATGAAGTTTCTGAAGGATATGGTTACCCAGAAGAAGCCCTTCGGCGCATTCTAGACAGTCAACTTGTTCGAAGAATGCAGCGCTATCATTCAGAAGAAGATGCCGATAAAGAGGGCTGATC
The DNA here is from genome assembly GCA_026898455.1 of Plectranthus barbatus. Lineage (NCBI taxonomy): Eukaryota > Viridiplantae > Streptophyta > Magnoliopsida > Lamiales > Lamiaceae > Plectranthus > Plectranthus barbatus. The sequence goes on along the minus strand of JAPKLW010001839.1, from coordinate 29,142 downwards.
CGGGCTGTTTTTCCATCACCTGCTTAATTGGTGGACAAAACTTCGAGAAAGTCCTGTGTGATTCAGGGGCCAGCATCAATCTGATGCCTCTGTCGATCTTCAAGAAGCTTCAGATCGGCGACATCAAGCCGACCACCATCAGACTCCAGATGGCGGATCGTTCTGTGAACTACCCAAAAGGGGTAGTTGAAGATGTGCTAGTAAAAGTGGGGGAATTTATTTTCCCAGCTAATTTTGTGGTCTTGGACATGGAGGAAGACCGTAATATTCCACTGATCCTAGGAAGACCCTTCCTCCACACTGCTGACGCCCTCATTGATGTGAAGAAGGGCGAGCTCACCTTGAGAGTAAACGACGAGAAGATCACCTTCTCCATTTACAAAGCCATGGAGCGACACGACTCTGATGACTGCTATGAGGAGTGCGACATGGTTCAGGTTTTGTATCCTTGTGACCCTTTATTTATTTCTACTGATTCCTTAGATTATGGGGTGCAAAATTCTGTTTATCCTTGTGATGACCTGTATGATGCGTGTGATGAGTTGCTAGAGTCTGTTCTAGCATTAGATGCTGCAGGTGAGAAGAACAAGGTGGAGAGCGCCAATTTTCTGAAGTTGAGGAGCGAGGAGGAAGAAGAGGAGGCGCGGAAGAAGGCGCTAAATCCAGGAGGAAAGAAGGAGCCACCAGTGCTGGAGCTCAAGCCACTGCCAGACCATCTGAGGTATGCCTACTTGGGCGAAAACAACACATATCCGGTAATCGTTTCTGCTACTCTATCTGTGTGTCAAATGGATAGATTGCTGAGGGTATTGAGAGACCACCAATCTGCTATTGGGTGGTCGTTGTCTGACATCAAGGGTATTAGCCCTTCTATCTGTATGCACAGGATCTTACTTGAAGATGGATATAAGCCCAAGGTGCAACCGCAACGAAGGCTTAATCCAATCATGCAGGAAGTGGTGCGAAAGGAGGTGATGAAGCTCCTAGATGCTGGGATGATTTACGCCATCTCAGACAGTGAATGGGTAAGCCCTACCCAAGTGGTGGCAAAGAAGGGGGGAACGACAGTCATTAAAGACGAGAGCGGCCAGGAGATCGCTCACCGACCTGTCACAGGCTGGAGGATGTGCATAGACTACAGAGCACTGAACAGTGCTACACGTAAGGATCACTTTCCTCTCCCTTTTATTGATCAGATGTTGGATAGGCTAGCTGGTTATGATTTTTACTGCTTTCTAGATGGTTATTCTGGATATAACCAAATAGTAATAGCTCCTGAGGATCAACATAAGTCTGCTTTTACTTGCCCTTATGGGATTTTTGCTTATAGGCGTATGTCTTTTGGATTGTGTAATGCTCCTGCTACTTTTCAAAGATGCATGATGTCTATTTTTAGCGGGCTGGTAGAGAATATTATGGAAGTTTTCATGGATGATTTTTCTGTGTTTGGTCATTCATTTGATGATTGTTTGGAAAACCTGACTACTGTTCTGCAGCGATGCCAAGATACTAACCTTGTGTTGAATTGGGAGAAATGTCATTTTATGGTTAGGGAAGGAATAGTTCTTGGCCACAAAGTTTCTGCTGCAGGTTTAGAGGTAGATCGAGCAAAGATCGTGGCAATCTCAAAGTTGCCACCACCCACGAACGAGAAATCTGTTCGAAGTTTCTTGGGACATGCAGGATTTTACCGGAGGTTTATCAGGGAGTTTTCTAAGATTTCTAAACCTCTTAGTTCTTTGCTTATGAAGGATGCGAAATTCGTTTTTGATGATAATTGTTTGCAGGCTTTTGAGAAGCTAAAGTTGGCCTTGACCACCGCTCCGGTTCTCATTTCTCCAGATTGGTCAGAGCCTTTTGTTCTGATGTGCGATGCCAGCGACACAGCTGTGGGAGCCGCGTTGGGGCAGACAAGGAATAAGATTTTTCGAGTTATACACTACGCCAGCAAGACTCTGGATGAGGCTCAGGTGAACTACACCACTACGGAGAAAGAGTTGTTGGCGGTGGTATTCGCCTTCGACAAGTTCCGGGCGTATCTAATTGGGGCGAAGACAGTTGTATACACGGATCATGCTGCGATCCGATATCTTTTTGCGAAGAAGGAAGCGAAGCCGAGACTGATCCGGTGGATCCTGTTACTGCAGGAGTTTGATATGGAGATCAAGGATCGAAAGGGGTGCGAAAATGTGGTAGCAGACCACTTGTCAAGGCTAGAGAACCCAGTGGAAGGGGATGACCAGAGGATCCGTATTACTGAAGTCTTTCCGGATGAGCAGCTGTTTGCTGTGGAAGCGACGGATCCATGGTACATAGATCTAGTGAATTATCTGGTTGCAGGTGTTTTACCACCTGATCTTTCCTCACATCAGAAGAGGAAGTTTCTGCACGAGTGCAAGTTCTACTATTGGGACGAGCCTTTCCTCTACCGCCGTTGTGCTGATATGGTGATTAGGCGGTGCATCGAGTCAAATGAGCGAGAGCAGATTATGGGGGACTGCCACTTGTCCCCATATGGAGGCCACTGTGCGGCAAATAGGACAGCCATGAAGATCCTCACCAGTGGATTTTATTGGCCTACTATCTACCGCGATTGTCAAAAATTTGTGGCCAGCTGTGATAGATGCCAGAGGATGGGGAACATCTCGAAGAGAGATGAGATGCCACAGAAGTACATGCTGGAGATCGAGCCCTTCGACGTTTGGGGCATTGACTTTATGGGACCATTCCCTAAGTCTCATGGATACCAATTCATCCTGCTAGCAGTGGATTATGTAACCCGGTGGGTTGAGGCTATCCCCACTGCAACGAGTGACTCTAAGGTGGTACTCAAGTTCTTACAGAAGAACATCTTGACTCGTTTTGGAGCGCCGCGAGCACTGCTGAGCGATGGCGGATCCCACTTTAAGAATAGATGGCTGGGGAGTCTCCTGTCAAAATATGGAGTGCATCATAAAATCACTTCTCCATATCATCCCCAAGCCAATGGTCAAGCTGAGCTAGCTAACAGAGAAATCAAGCAAATCCTGGAAAAGTCTGTAGTATCCAGGAAGGATTGGGCACTGTGCTTGGATGATGCCTTGTGGGCATACAGAACTGCATTCAAGACCCCAATTGGTATGTCACCATATCAGTTGGTGTTTGGAAAATCCTGTCATCTGCCAGTAGAGTTGGAGCACAAAGCTTTCTGGGCTGTGAAGAAGATTAACTGGGATCTGAAGGCTGCGTCTGAGCAGCGATGCATCCAGCTGACAGAGTTGGAAGAATTCCGGAACGAAGCTTATGAGAGTTCGAGGTTGTACAAGGAGCGTGCCAAGAAATTTCACGATCGACGCATCCGCCCCCGTGAATTCACGCCGGGGGATCAGGTACTCCTCTTTAATTCTCGATTGCGTTTATTCCTTGGGAAACTGAAGTCTAGATGGTCTGGTCCTTATGTTGTTGACAAGGTTAATTCAAATGGTACACTAGAATTAATAGGAACTGATGGCACACACTTCACGGTGAATGGTCATAGGGTGAAGCTTTACGTCCAATCTGAGACTGTTTCTGCTGTGGTTGAACTTTATTTATCTGAACCATAGTTCGTGCTGCTGTGTCTAGCTATAGACGTAAAATAAAGCGCTTATTGGGAGGCAACCCAATCCATTATTGGTTTATTTGAGTTTCTCTATTATTTTGTGCGTCCGTTTTTAATGTAAGTTGAGTATTTTCATCATTTTCCACAGTTACGTTCATGTTTGGGTGTTGAGTTCATTGGATGCAGGAAACAGAGTCAAAAACACAGAGAGTCGCGCGATTTCGTCACGAAATCAGCGACCCAGAATTCATGGATGGCGATCGCCGATCGCGCACCGGGGTCGCCAATTACCCCGTCAAACGCCGGACAGGTACGTGACACAACCAGCGACCCGAAATCATAACCGGCGATCGCCGATTATGCTGGTTGGGTCGCCGGGTGTGTAATTTCAGCAAGTTTGGTACGGTGCATAACCGGCGACCCATCTGCACATCCGGCGATCGCCGATCGCGCACTTGGGTCGCCGAGTATGCATTAAAAGGGGGTTGCTGCGCGATTTTTCACTCTTTTCACTCAAATTTCACCCAAATCTCAAAATTTTCGAACTTTCCTCTCAAAAATTCTCTTCTATCTTGCATTATCTCACGAATTCCTTTTGAACATCACTCTCCCACGGCATTTGGAGGTTTCCTATCCGAGTGGTTTGCCCCAAATCGTCCAAAAACACCATAATCCCCAAATTGGCTAGGGTTCTTAATTTTCATCATATTTTCGTCAAATTCCAGGTATTTCTTCTTCATACACAAGTTTAAATCTCGCATTAAGGTTATTGTGTCTCTATATTCGAGTTTAATTGCTTGCATTGCACGTTTGTGATTTTAATTGTTTAATGTGGGTTTATTGTTTTCATACTTCGTTGTTATTTCCTTTATCTCTATGTTCACTTGTTTGCATTGGTACATTGTGATTATGTTGCATTTACTTGAAAAATTTGGGGACTTATTATGGATATCGTTGTGCCGAACTTTGGGATGGAGTATGTTAGAGTGACGATGAGTTGAGTTTATCTAAGTTTGGTTAAAAGTTTTAGTTAACTGTGGAATTATGGTCTTCGTATTGTTAGTTTATTTCGTATAGTTATGTTGGTCTCAATTCGCGTGCATTTATTGCTTTCCTGCTTCACGGTGGATAATATGCATGTTTGTTCGTCATTTGTAGGACTATGGCACCTCGCCGTCGTACTAACCCTGACTCCTATGGGATCACCAGGATCCGAGATGCGGGCATGATCAACACTTTCAAAGTTCTGGCCGAAAGAGGGGTCGAAGGCACCTGCTACCCTGACACTGATGCAATGAAGGCAATGGGACTCTATGATAACGTGAAGGAGCTGTTTTCTAACATTGGTTGGGCACCCCTGCTGGAGCTCGATGCCCCGACGTTCACAAGGTTCACCCTGGAGATCTTGTCTACTCTGGAGATCACCACGAAAGGGAGAACTGAGCCCACCGGTGCCACCTTCCGGGCCGAAAATCAAGATAGGACTATTTCAACAAAGGAAATCAACAGGGCGTTCGGAGTGGTTAACCTGGGGAGGTACAACAAACCAAGGGGCTACGACAGCAAGACTTTCTGGCCCCATATCTGCGCCGAAGGAAGCCCAAGTTGGTCATCAGGAGACTGCAAGGCTTCTATGATCCGGAACCCAGTTTTCCGGATGGTCCGAGCCATCCTGGCCCATACCCTCTTCGCCAGAAAGGAGAACAGCTCCCTCAGAGACGCGGAGCTCATGGTCCTATACTGCATGTTGAACAGCGAGTACCTCAACTTTGCCCAATTATTTCTGATGCAGTCCAACAGGATCTCGGGGGCCCAAAAAGGGACCATCTGCATTGGCGGTTTGTGGACCACCTTGCTATACTCGCTAGGGGTCGATGTGTCCGAGGAGCGGGCTGAGCCACTGACAAAGCTCACACTAGAGAAATTGGTGCATCTTCGGTTCATCCATTCGATGCACCCACCCTACCACTTCATTCAGCGCAGCCGTCCTTACTTCCCGCTGCCGAACCCCGAGCTCACTAATGTAGGGCTTCGGCAGTATCGAAGCAACTGGAAGCTAGACACTCTAACTCATGTGGAGGCGATCCAAGCTGACGAGGAAGCCCGCCGGCAGAACCCAAACCCTGCGTTTGAGGAGACTCATGAGGAGGCTCACGAGGAGGCTCCCGAGGATACACATGAGGAACAGCCCCTCTACCTGGAGATAGGGGGATCATCCCGGCAGGAGACAAGGGGATCACCCCAGCAGGAGACAGGGGGGTCATCCCGGCAGCAGCGAGGGGGAACATCTATCTGCTACGAGTGCTGTTACAGTCGGGCGGAGGTTGAGCAGCGCCTCAGCGTGCTAGAGAGACAGTGGTCGGACTGGAGCACGCAGCTCCAGTCCCTTTCTGCGGCCCAGACGACGTATGCTACTGAGCGCCGGTCTTTCGAGGAGGAGCAGAGGCGTGAATGGACGGCCCGGAGGTCTTTCGAAGACGAGCAGCGAGAGCAGTGGACAGCTCAGCAACGCTTTGCTGAGCAGGAGCAGGAGCGGTGGGCAGCGCAGCAGCGCCACAACTTATGGGAACAAGAACAGTGGCGACGCCAGCAAGAGGCGGATGAGGAGATGCGCCGATTTATGGCCAGGTTCTCGCAGAACTGGCCCCCGCCCCAGTGAGGTTATCGAGGTAACCACACATCTCCGTGATCTTCTTCCCACAAACTTATTCTTTCCTTTGTATCGAATAAGTTTGGGGGGGGGAGATGGGATCGGTCGATGTGTGTTTACCTTATTTTATCTTTTGGCTCTGTTTTATTTGCTCCATTCTGATGCTGCTATTTGGGTCTGTACTTGAATTTGAACTTGTAGTGTGAACCACCTTTATTTGCTTTTATCTGTTTACTTGTATTTAATTCAGTTTTTAAATTTCTGTTGGATTTGTAATGTGGAACCTGAATTGTGAAAGGGAAATGAATGGATTGGGTGGTCATTTTTGCATTATTGATCAAGTTTATGATGACAGAATTTTCCTTCTCTTGAAACTTACATTGATTGCTGTAAATGAGTTGGTGAATTGTGATCTTACGGAATTGATTTTGGCCTCTTGAATATGCTTATTGCCCTGTCAGAATTGAGCCTAACTTTGTTTCATTGAGAGTCGGTCACTGCACACTTAATCTCTAGAACTTGCTCTGGCTTCTTGCTCAAAATTGCGTAGGAGAGTGTCAAGGATTTAGAAATGATTTTAGGCCATCGTTTCATAAGCCACAATAAACCCAAACACTAACCCGATGCATACTCCTTTGTTAGCCTAGTTGAGCCTGAAAACCTTTTCTTTCTTACCCCGGATGATAGGAGGTGTGGATGGATGTATAAGGGTATCCAACAATGTTAAGTGGTGAAGTTAGAGTCTGTATATGTGAGTAGTCCAAACATGTTGATGGACTAATGTCGTTGGTATGAGTATAGTGCACGATGAGTGCATCTTTGTTCCTGTGTTGAGTCAGTATGAATTCTGTTATAAAAAAAAAAAAAAAAAAAAGAGAAAAAAAAGAGAGTCGAATAATGCACTGGATGTGCAAAGTACTTGTGTTATATCCTTCAGAATGTGCAATGTTTTGATACAAGTCAATGCACAAGAGTTCTGTCATGGTTTTGAGTTTGAATCTTATTGAATTACCATTGAAGGGATGTGTCAGTTTCAGTTTATGTCATAAGTATTGTTAGAGTCAGTGATTGAAGTTACGCCATACAGTATGTGATGAGGAAGAGTTAGAGTGAATGGAGTTATAAGGATGAATCTATTCTAGTCACTTTTAGCCAAATTTCCATACCCTTCACCAATGTGCCTACATTAGAACCGTAAATAAAGACCTTTTTGATCTTTATCCCAGCACTCCTATGGTCAGTGGAGAGTTGAGATAACGAGCAAGCCTATGGTAGAAAAAGTTGTGCAGTTGACCATTTGAGAGTGTGCACTGACCTTCTTGCATTTTGAGTGAAAAATTTGAGTGATACACTATCTTGTGAGAAGCGGACCTTTAGAGGCCAAGATTGAAACTGTTTGTTTGCGATAAACTGATGAATGATATAGTGATTAGTGTGGGAATCACAACCCCATTTCGTGTCTGAAACAGCTGATGATCAATTAATGCACCCCTCGTGTTTACTTCTTTCTTTTATTTGTTTGTCTCATTGTCCGAGGACGAACAATAGCTTAAGTTTGGGGGGTTGATAAACACTCGTTTTGTGCACCTTGCTGATGTGGATTTGCTCACTTTTGGCCTTAGATCAGATTGTTATGTAGTGTTTTCATGCATTATTCATATTCTTTTAGAAAATATTACGTTTGGTCTGGTTTGTGGTTGTTTATGCAGATTCCACGCACAATCGAGTTGTTTACAAGGATTGACAAAATTTCCGAAAAGCCGACTGACGGTAGCTTGTACCGGGAAGAAGAAGGAGTCAGAAAATACAAAAGAAAATGCTGAAATCCCGTTCGAGGCATAATCGGCGACCCAAATGACACAACCGGCGGTCGCCAGTCATGTAGATGGGTCGCCGGTTGTGAATTTTGAAGGAATACCTTACGGTGCATAACCGGCGACCTGGTTACACATCCGGCGATCGCCGATCGCGCACTTGGGTCGCCGGTTCTGCAATTTTCAACAGTTTATGCAATTTAATGTTCCTTTTCCTTTGATGTTCTAATTTAATCTGGGATTTTCATGAATTGTGATTAACTGGCCATTAATTGTGATTTGAATTGGTAGTTTTTGAACCGAGAGGTCTAGGTTATCAATTATAACGCAAATAAATTAGATTTACTAGAACAATTGTCCGAGAGGAAATTGAGCTTTTAAAGGGTTTAAAATCTAAGGTTTTTATCAAGAGTAAAATTCCTTTTGCGCATCCGAGAGGAGTCACTAGGTATTTTATTTCCATGTTATGGTTTAGAGTCCGAGAGGATCACCTGATAACATATTTGCAATTGCTCACATCTCTGGAAATTAAATTGGGATTGAATTGCATGAAAACGTTGTTTGTTTAATGTTCAAAGTGGATTACCCTGGAATCCTGTTTTCTCACCAGTTTTCTAAAATCGTTAATTGCTCATTTGTTTTATTACTGCTTCAAAATCAATTAGTTTAGATAAACCAAAATCCTTTTATGATTTACCTAGATAGTAGTACGGTATCTATGTTTCAGTGCTTGGTTATACTTCGATCCTGCAATCCTTGAGAATCGATAAATTATTACTTGCCCTCTGCAGTGGTCTGTACACTTGCAGCTTTAGCGCGTTGAAAAACGCACTATCAGCCGTCCTTTTTTGGGGGCGGTCGAAGCCTACCCTCGTGAGATTCCCACACGGACCTTTGGAAAAGACCACTAGGATCCTGCGGGACTCATGACTAAACACTATGCGAGCTCCTTCAATAGGAACTCGAAGCCTAGCACTTTAAATATAACTGCGCTCTCGAGTTATCCTTCAGTGGGTAGCCGAAGCCTACATACGTGAAGTTCTTATACGGACACCTAGCACAGACCATGTAGATCCATCGGGACTCACACTACTTAATCTACGAGTTTTTTTAACGAGCTCTACGATGCTAACTTAGCATTTTGCGAAACTATTTTTACTTTGTGGTCTACTGCAGGTACACCTCAAAACCGAAGGGGCTATTGTTGGGGCCAAGGCCTAAACGGACCTGCCCAGGCCCATTAATAAGGCCCACGATTCCAGCCCAAGCTTCTAGACCAGCTCAGGACACGCAACTCAGAAGTACTGTGCAGCTCTAAAGAAGCTGCGCGAGTGCAGAACCTCAGAGCTGCGCAGATGCAGCACCTCAGAGCTGCACAAGTGCAGCTTGCAGGTATACTTGATGCAACAGGTACATCCGGCAGGTACGGCAGACAGAGCAGGTGCAGCCCACCGCAGGCTGGAGCAGGACACAGTAGAAGCTAGCAGGTCGCAAAAGGGAGCCGCGCACCTCAACACCTCCTTAAGCACGTCACCTCATGCACCTACCTCAAGTAGGTCACCCAGAGAGGTGCACGGCCAAGGTCTCCAAGGCAGCAGCTCGTGGATAAGCTCTGGCAGTTCTTAGAAAGGCGTGGACAGTTGCACCAGCCCCTATCTTCGCGGGAGCAGCTCCAACCACCCCTAAAATCATGGGGAACGTGGTTGTTAGGGTTTAGAACGTTAGGGGACTTGTATTTAGGCCCCCTATGGTCTATAAATAGGGGGAACTGATAAACTGCAGTAAAGCGGTTAAGCAAATAATATTTTTACACCCGTAGGTGGTCGATCCCTGAGAGACAGTGCAACGAAATACCTAAAGTACTAGCCATAATCTTTAGAACATAGAAGTTTGAGGAAGTAGAAAAGGGGTTTTGGTTTTGCAATTTAAAGATGACAATGCGAAAAATTAAATGTTTTGAAAAACAATTAAAGAGAGCACAGATCCTAGGGCAGATAATCTAATCATCAACATGCAACTTCAATCAACTCAGCAATGGGGAAAACAATAGATTTTAATGGATTAAATTCCTTAGTCTGGCAATTTAAATCCTAGATTACTAAACAGTGACTTTATCCTCTCGGTCTCAAGAACACAGATTTAGTTAATCTCAATAATCATCTAATTAATTCCTATGCAAGTTTCTTCCTTTTGAGGCAGAAAATAAACATATTTAACTCTCTCTTCCTATTAACTATCTTCACCTCTCGGTCCTTCGATTGTTAACTTTAAACCTTGATCTCAATTCACCTCTCGGGCCATTTTTAATCTAGATTATTGAATTAAATCAGAGAATTAAGCCATGCCATATGAGTTGATATCAATTAACATGCATCAGAAGAGATAAATCATAGCCCTAGAATCTGTTAGGGTTCTAGCCACAAATCATGACTAGAAAGTAAATAAACATTAAATTAATACCTTGCAAAAACAATAGGAACCTTACAAAAACTCCAATGTCAAAGTACAATCTTCAATACTTCAGAAAAATAGAGGATAAAAAAAGATAATTTCGTGTACCCTAGTGTTCTTATTTATAGAGGGGAAAGAAAGACCTAATTAGGTATTGGGCTAAAATAACAAAAACTGCCAAAACAGGCCAAAATAGCCTTCTCGGGAATCTGTGTCGATCGACAGAAATCCTGTCGATTGACACAAGCTTCAAGTTGACAGCCTTGCTTTTCTTCGTGTCGATTCCCCTTGCTTGACATTCATATCGATCGACAGAAATCTTATCGATCGATAGGGCTGCAATTGTGTCGATCTCCTTCTCCTTCGTGCCCTCGATCGACATCCGACCTCTGTGTCTCTCGACAGGATTCCTGTCGATCGACACAGAGGTCCTGCTTCAGGATTTTGGCTCCGTCTTCCATCTCTAGTCGACTACCCGTGCGCCAATCAAAGCGGCACTCCATGTGACTCGGCTCTTTCATCATTTCAGCTCTTTTTAGCCCTAAATACCTGCAAAATCAACCATGGACGGCATAACACCCTCTAAAATAGACTCATGCACAGAAATAAATAAAAACATAATATAAAATACTTGAAACAAAGGAGAAAAATATAGATAAGTGAGTAATAATATGAGCTTATCAAACCCCCCAAACTTGAATATTTGATTGTCCTCAATCGAAGAAAAGAAGAAAAGAGATCTCAAGCAGTTGAAAGTGCAATGCCTCACAAGATTCATCACAATCAAGGTTCATCAATCCACATCACACAAGCAATTGAAAGAGATAAGATATTCATCAACTTCGGAAGACTCACAAGGAAAGTGTATTGCTCAACACACAAGTGTTTGGGTTTCAAATGAAAGCACTCACAACATGTATGAAGAAATTTCTACCATAGGCTTGCAAGAGTTCTAAAATCTCCACTGCTTATTTGTGCACACAAATCAAGAATCAAAAAGGACTTTGATAAGGTTGTAATGAAGGCTTTTTGTGAAAGGTAGGGAAATATGGCCAAGTGACTAAATCAATCAAGTTGTACACCCTCAATCAATCTAACCACCATCTATGAACATTTACCCTTCTCCTTAAATTTTACAATCAAACCAAGGCTCTTTCTCTCTCTTTTTTCTAGTCCTTTTATGCTCCTAAAAATTTTGTTTAATCATTTGAGCTTATAAGGACATAAACAAACTCTTTTTTTTTCTTTTCTTTTTTCTAGAGCCCAACCTTCTTTTGCTCACCAATTTAAAAATTTCTCATCCACCTATAACAATTACCCTTATTTCACCCAAATCCTATAGACATGATATAAATCACCTTTTTCATAGCACTCCCTCATAGACAAGACAGAACTACAATATTTTCCTTATCTCATAGACCAAGAAAGAAAAAGTAACAGGCTCAAAGGGGTTAATCTAGGGATAAAATATCACAAGGGACAGTGTTTAGGATAATTTGGCTAACAAAGATGGCCTAAGATCATTTTCTATCATTGTGCACACTATGCAGTCTCAAAACAGAACAAAAGCAAGTTCTAGAGAAATGAAAACATACATGAGAATCTCTCATGAACAAATAAAGGCTCAAAAACTCATTTGGATTCAAAAATTTCTTCCTTAGTCAATTGCAATCCACTCAAACATCATGCAAGTGTAAGTTTCAATTAGATCCTATCATGCGGTATTCTACATTAATGGGCAAATAAACCACAATTGAAATCAAATCAACTCATCAAAGATCGATTCCAAACACACATATATTGTAAGAGGGTTCAATTACTCAAAAATTTTCCTCAACATACTATCTATATTTTTTTTTATAATTGGTAAAAATTTAAACAAACTCAGATAAAGCAAATAAAAGCAATAAAAAGATAAAGGGGATAAATGAGTTCAACTTCTTGTCCACATCCCCCCAAACTTATTTCGAACTCGGAGAGTAAGAAAAAGTTTGAAAATCAGACAAGAAGTAGAACTGTACCTGACTGTCGATCTCAGACATCGACGTTTTTATCAAACTCCGAGGAATTCAGCACTGCGCGACGAAGATTGGTTGCTGCTGGCACTCTGTGTCGATCGACAGGGGGCCTGTCGATCGACACAGAGCCTTCTGTTGACTTCATCTTCTGTCGATCGAAGAGTTCTCCGTGCGCCATATCCCTCTGTTTCGATCGACAGGCTGCCTGTCGATCGAAACAGAGGCATATCCTCCTGATTTTTTTTTTCGAAATTTAAACAAAAACCAAAAATAAAGTAAAGGCAGAAAATAAAAATAAAAATAATTACGAAAATTAAAACGAAAATTGAAAAGGAATTGAAATAAAAACAAATAACAGTTGGGTTACCTCCCAACAAGTGCTTTAGTTAACGTCGTAGCTCGACGGTACCTATTTTCAGAACCAAGGCAGGCTAGATCGCACTCGCCTTCCTTGAGAATCCACCATGTAGACCCACCAATCTTGGATGACAGCAGTGAGCTCGGGTTGAGATGGTGTAATTGACAATTTTGCCGACTCGTTCCCTCGCTCCCTGTTACCAATTTGATAACGAACCTATTTTGTTTTAATTAAATGCTGTAGTAAAGATGAATCGGAGAAGTAAGGAGATAGGAAGGAGGTAGAAAGAATAAGATTAGGGTAAATTTTCTTATCTTCATTCATCATAAACTAAGGTATTTAAAGGTAATATAATTGGGCCAAAACAATCAGGCCAACAAAAGACAAAATGGGCTGATAAGTGATAATCCCATCTATTTAATATAACAATTCCCCAGCCCAAGAGCATATTTATTTAGATAGCAACCAAATTGGGCCATTGTTCACTTCCTCTCTTCACGTGTGCCCTTCCTCCAATTCATCTCGCCTCTCGCTCTTCTCATTTTCTGACATCAATCATCCCTCCTCTCTGCTCTTCAGCGGCAACCTCTATCTCTCTCATTCCCTTCTTCCCTACACTCAAACCCGTGACATTACCCTCCTGTCGAAGACATCCTTGACCCCAAGGATATAGTTGGGAATAGGATTTAGCAATGAACTTCTTATCTTCCCAAGAACTCAGATTTACGTCGCCTGGTCCCCATTTAACCAGAATCTGGTCGACAATGTTTCCCCCTCTTTGAATCGTACGTTCATCCCCAAACCCTATTGGTACCAGATGAAAGATTCCATCTTTATCAACTTCCGGAACCATAGTTGAAGGATTACCGTCTCCCTTCATTGATTTCTTCAAAAGTGATACATGGAAGACAAGGTGCAACTTCGACTCCGCAGGTAAATCCAACATATACGCAACCTTCCCTATCTTTTGAATAATCCGGTACGGTCCAAAATAACGAGAGGCTAATTTCAGATTCTTTCGCAAGGACACAGAATTCTATCGGTAGGGCTATAATTTGAGGTATACTTCTTCCCCTACTTGATACTCCTTCTCAGTTCTGTTCGTATCAGCCTGGACCTTCATGCGATTTTGGGCTTTTGCCAAGTTCTCTTTAATAGCTTTCATAACTGCCTGTCGATCGAGTAGATAATCTTTAACTTCATTATCTGCAGTGTTTAAAAGTTGAGCAGCAGGAAGTATGGAGGTGAATACCCGTACAAAGCCTTAAAAGGTGTAGTCTTCAGAGAGGAATGATGGCTGGTATTGCACCAGTATTCAGCCAGTGGAAGCCACTTTAACCAATATTTCGGAGTGTCAGAGGTCAAGCACCGGAGGTACGTTTCAAAGCATTGATTGACTCGTTCTGTTTGCCCGTCAGTTTGTGGGTGATAAGTAGTAGAATAGCTCAATGTAACCCCTAGGAGTCTAAATAACTCCTTCCAGAACAGCCCAGTAAATATCTTGTCCCTATCTGTTACAATGTTCATAGGCATTCCATGCAATTTATAAACTGTATCTATAAACTCTTTTGCTTCTAACTGCGCTGTAAAAGGATGAGAAAGAGCTATGAAATGGCCAAACTTGGTTAATCTATCCACCACAACCAAAATTGAATCTTTTCCCCCGGACTTAGGTAGTCCTTCCACAAAATCCATCGTCATAAAGGACCATGGCTGATCTGGTATTGGTAGAGGTTGTAGAAGTCCTGGATAGGGACTTAAGCTGGGCTTGTTTTTAGCACATGTTTCACAAGCTTTCACAACCTCACTAACATCTTTCTTCATATAGGGCCAAAAAAGAGAGATTTCAATTTCAGATAAGTTACCTGCTCTCCAGAATATGGCCTCCTGTTGGAGTAGAGTGTAACTCATTGATCAGGTAGTGCCTACATCTTCCTCCTTCTCCCACCACCAATCTTCCTTTATATCTAAGCACATCTCCATCAAGTGCATACATGGTCATGTGATCTGTGTTCAATTTCTTCCCAGCTAATATATTTGTGGCCCACTGATCTCCCACATAACTTTCTTTGATCAACCTAATCTATTATGGTATTATTCTAGTGACTGCTTGACACTCCTCACTCACTGCAGCCACCCTAGAAAGGGCATCAGCCACCTTATTTTCAATGCCTTTTTTGTATTGTATTTCGTAATTCAGCCCCAACAGTTTGGCTATACCTTTTTGCTGCATAGGAGTGGTAGTTCTTTGATCCAACAAGTGCTTGAGAGCCTGTTGATCTGTTTTGATAATGAATTTGTGCCCCATTAGGTAATTTCTCCACCTTTGTACAGCCATTAAAACTGCCAGGAATTCCTTCTCATAGATGGATAGACCTTGGTTCTTTAGACTGAGGGTTTTGGTCATAAATGCTATGGGTCTACCCTGTTGCATTAGAACAGCTCCCACTCCATATCCACATGCATCTGTTTCTAGGATGAATGGTTGTTGAAAGTTAGGCAAGGCAAGTACTGGGGTACTAGTCATGGCTCTTTTTAGCTCTTGAAAAGCTTGTTCTGCCTGTTCATTCCACTCAAACTGCCCCTTCTTCAATAAGTTAGTCAGTGGCCTACTTATTACTCTATAGTTCTTCACAAATTTCCTATAATAGCCAGTCAACCCTAGGAAACCCCGTAGTTCTCTCACAGTTCTTGGAACCTTCCAATTTGTCATGGCTTCTATCTTTTGAGGGTCTGCACACACTCCCTCCTTAGATATAATGTGCCCCAGATATTCAATTTGTTCCTGCCCGAACTGACATTTAGATCTCTTTGCAAACAGATTATGCTTCCTCAATAATTCCAACACCCCAGCCACATGAGTCACATGTTCTTGCCAAGTCTTGCTGTAGATTAGGATGTCATCGAAGAAAACCAAAACATGTTTCCTCATACATTCCTTGAACACCTTATTCATGAGAGATTGAAAGGTGGCAGGTGCATTGCATAGCCCGAAGGGCATAACCAGAAACTCATAATGCCCTTGATGAGTTTTAAATGCTGTAAAATATCTATGTTCAGGTTGCATAAGTATTTGGAAATAGCCAGATCTTAGGTCAACTTTAGAGAAGTACCTAGACCCATGTAGCTCATCCAACAGCTCATCCACCACAGGGATTGGGAAATCATGCTTAATTGTGAGCTCATTTAGGTATCTATAGTCAACAAACATCCTCCAAGTTCCCTCCTTCTTCATGACCAACAATACCGGGGATGAGAACGGGATCTTATTGGGCTGGATTATTCCATTGTCCAAAAGTTCTTGGACTATCTTCTCTATCTCGTTCTTTTGATCATGGGTGGTCCTGTAGGGGTGGTGGTGTTTAGGAATACTCCCAGGTTTTAGAAGAATTTGGTGTTCAATCCCCCTAGCAGGGGGAAGCCCTTTAGGCTCCTGAAAAACATCTGCAAATAATGCAAGAATATCCTCCAAATCTGGTTTAGTTTCACTAATTGAACCCAGTTCAGTTGTGAAGAGGAGATCCTCCAATTCTTCGGCACCAGGGTAATGCATCAGCTTATATAAAGCTCGATGTGTAATCATTCTGCAAGCTGCTGTGGATGCTATAGCATGTAGCTTGACCTTGTGCCCTCTCATTCTAGCAGTGATAGTCATGGTGTCATAATCAAACTTTATTGGCCCATTGGCTTTAATCGAGTCACACCCTAAAATTATGTCACATCCGACATTCTGCAGTAACCTCAAGGTATGGTTGCACTCTTGTTCCTGAAATTTCCATGCAAACCCCTCCACCACATAAGAACTAACCATGTTAGCCCCACTAGCCACCTTAACTAGAATCGGTTTGGCAACCATTAACTTCAGACTTAGCCTCATAGCAGTAGATTCCCTAAGGAAGCTCAGGGTACTCCCGGTGTCTATTAGGATGTTTAGAGGATACCCCTCGTGGTCTCCTTCAAACCTCATAGTAGCCACCCCATCTGTACCTGCTAAAGCATTTAGAGTGACCTCAGTCACTTCAGTGTTTCTACCATCAAAACCCTCTTCTTCCTTCTGATAGTAAGCTTCCTCTTCTTCAGTCATAATTAAGAAAGCTCTTTGAATACATTTATGTCCAGGGCTGAATCTTTCATCGCAATTGTAGCATAACCCTTTCTCCCTTCGTGCAGCCATTTCAGAGGATGTCAAAAGTTTAACCTGTGGTCTGGGCTGGTTTGTCTTGGGAGGAATTGTTGATCCAGAGGTAGCAGACCTGAAGTTGTTTCCTCCACTCACAGGTAATCTATTAGTTCCTTTAATTTTCTTGGTAATTGCCTCAATGGTATGCATCTGTTCCCTCCCCAAGTCTACAACATCTTCAAGGGTTAAAGGTTTTAGCATTTTAACCGCAGATTTAAGCTCTGGTGTCAATCCACTTATGAAATTCGACACATAATAATCCTCAGGGTAAGACTCACCATAGATACACTTCATACAATCTCTTAGTTCTTCAAATTTCTCCACATACTCTTGGTAATTGTTGTTCAACTGTAACTGCTTAAAATCATCCACTATTTGAGCCCTTTTTAATGCCATGAACCTAGCAGAAACTAACCCAATGAATTGCTGCCAGTTATAATCTATTCCCTTAGCATTTTCAGTAGCATACCAAGTTGCAGCTCTTCCTTCAAAATACATAGTGGCTAGGGTAACCTTTTGTTCCTCCGGAACCGACAACATTTTAAAATAGTTTCCGCATTTAACCATCCAAGCTCTAGGGTTTGATCCATCAAAAGTTGGAAATTCCACCCTAGGATGAGGGGTGTGTACATGCATGTTATTGAAATCCCCCCCTTTGTTTTTGTTCTGGTTGTTACCTTGAGAAGAACCCCCTTCCAGCTTATGTGCATCATGGTAGTTACCCAAAATGGAACCCTCTTCATTGTTTTTACCTCTGTTCTCACTCAACTTTGCTAAAGCAGCTTGAATTAATTCAAACTTACCACTGATTTCTGAGACTTGCAGGTTTGATTCAGCTGATTCTCTCCTCACCGTTTCAGCATCAAACTTGGCCATCAAATCTTTGAAGCGAGTACCATCAGCCATAATTACCACAATCCGAGAACCACGGCTCTGATAGCCAAATGTTACCAATTTGATAACGAACCTATTTTGTTTTAATTAAATGCTGTAGTAAAGATGAATCGGAGAAGTAAGGAGATAGGAAGGAGGTAGAAAGAATAAGATTAGGGTAAATTTTCTTATCTTCATTCATCATAAACTAAGGTATTTAAAGGTAATATAATTGGGCCAAAACAATCAGGCCAACAAAAGACAAAATGGGCTGATAAGTGATAATCCCATCTATTTAATATAACAATTCCCCAGCCCAAGAGCATATTTATTTAGATAGCAACCAAATTGGGCCATTGTTCACTTCCTCTCTTCACGTGTGCCCTTCCTCCAATTCATCTTGCCTCTCGCTCTTCTCGTTTTCCGACATCAATCATCCCTCCTCTCTGCTCTTCAGCGGCAACCTCTATCTCTCTCGTTCCCTTCTTCCCTACACTCAAACCCGTGACACTCCCATCTCTGAGCGGCGCGGTCTTCTTTGATCTCCTCACTGGGTATAAGCCTCCTCTCGGGATGTGATCCTGAAGCACTCAGATTGTTGCCGGCTTCTGTCGAGCTGAAACATGATCTTTTCTTCATTAGCTCACAAGGTGATTTGTCCCCCACGGCAGTCAATCAAGGCAGCACTTGTGTCCAAGAACTCCCTTCCCAAAATCAAAGGTGTGCTTCCATCTTCTTTCATGTCCAGGACCACAAAATCTGCAGGAAATATTAGATGACCCACACAAATGATAAAATCTTCAATTATACCTTTCGGGCGAGACACAGAGCGGTCTGCCATCTGCAGTGTAATGGTGGTCGGCCTCAACTCTCCAATCTTGAGGCGCTGGAATATGGAATAGGGCATCAGGTTGATGCTGGCTCCAGTGTCACACAGCACCTTCTCGAATGAAATCCCCCCAATCTCAACTGGGATTGTGAAGCACCCTGGATCACTCCGTTTGATCGGCATCTTTTTCTGGAGGAGTAAGATGCACTGCTCATGAAGCTTCACGGTTGCGTTCTCCACAAAGTATTTCTTCTCACTCATCAGCCTGTGGAGATATCGCATATAACCTGGAATTTCAGAAAGAGCTTCAATCAGTGGCAGATTAATGCTTACCTTCTTCAAGTTCTCGACAAAGCACAAGAACTAGGAATCCTCCTATTGCTTGGCAAATCTCTGAGGAAAAGGCATCGGAGGTGCCTTGGCAGCTTTGGAAGGTGAGGAATGGTGCTGGAACTGCTGCTGTGTCGTCTGGCCTGCTCTCTGTCCTGCCTGTCGATCGACAGGGGGTGTGTCGATTGACACACCCGTTGCAGTCCTATCAATCGAAGGCTCATCATCTGAGTCAACTTCCTTCTCATGGCCTCTGTGTCGATCGACAGGCTGCCTGTCGATTGAAACAGAGGCCGGCTCTGAAGGCTGAATCTCCTTCTCCCCCCAAACTTGCTTTGGGGCATGCTCGGGCCTGAATAGCTGGTTCCGGATCTGAGCTTCACAGCCTTGCAATCCTTCTGGTTCTTGGGATTCACCTCGGTGGTACTGGGCAGCTTTCCTGGAGTATGTTGCATCCCGAGAGTGGTAGCAATCTAACTCACTTGAGTCTCTATGATCTGAACATGCTTGTCGAGACGATCCACCTTGGTGTTCAGTCCTGCCACTTCTTTTTCTACCTTCCCAACTCGGAAGTCTGTGGCTTTAATGAAGTTCTTGAGCACCTCATCGAGGGTCTCCTTCTTCTTTTCCACCACCTCGCCATTCTCCACATCAAAATCAGGAGGCGGCTGCTCGGCAGCTTCAGGCTGAGAGTATGAAAATCCAGGATGAGCTCTCGGGTGGTAATGCTGATATCCCCCTTGCCGTTATTGGTTTTGATAACAGCCTCGGTTCATAAAATTCACATCAGCTACGGGGTCAACCTGTGCAACAGAAACACAAGCAGCATTAGATGTCAGTTTCTCCATCTCCCCCTTGAGTCTCTCGACCTCCTTCTTCAATGCATAATCCTCCTTGGTCTCTACAGCTCGGACCTGTGGCCTCCTCGGATTGCCCCACTGCTGAGTATGTAAGGCCATCTTCTTGAACAGCTTCAAGTCCTTCTCTGGTGACTTGCTCATCAAGGATCCCCCAGCAGCATTGTCTACTGATTCCTGGGTCTTTTCAGTCAACCCTCTGTAGAAAACATAGGCCTGCTCCTCGGTATCCACTCCATGGCCTAGGCAACTCTGCAGCAACTCATTGAACCTGCTCTACGCCTCAAATAAGGACTCGTCCATCTTCTGGGGGAACTGCAGGATCTTCATCTTTTTCTGAATGACGACTGATGGTGGGAAGAAGGCGGCGAGGAACTCTGCTCTGAGATCAGCCCATGTGCAGATGCTGCTGCAGTGCAGGGCTGTAAACCATGTCCTAGCTTGATCCCTAAGTGAGAAGGGGAACAAGCAAAGACGGATCACGTCCAGGGTCACTCCGTTCTGCTTGATGGTATCACACACCTCCACGAACATCCTGAGGTGGGTGTACGGATCCTCCACTGCTCGGCCTCCAAACTGGTTCTGCTGAACCATATGAATCAAACCGGTCTTGAGTTCAAAGTTATTGGCGGTGATGCCAATAACAAATCCCTCATTCCCTGGCTGTGGTCTGTTCTTCTTGGCCATCGCATTGGGGTCCTCATCATCGGAGTCCCCGGTAACGACACCAATTTGATAAACTGCAGTAAAGCGGTTAAGCAAATAATATTTTTACACCCGTAGGTGGTCGATCCCTCAGAGACTGTGCAACGAAATACCTAAAGTACTAGCCATAATCTTTAGAACATAGAAATTTAAGAAAGTAGAAAAGGGGTTTTGGTTTTGCAATTTAAAGATGACAATGCAAAAAATTAAAGGTTTTGAAAAATAATTAAAGGGAGCACAGATCCTAGGGCAGATAATCTAATCATCAACATGCAACTTCAATCAACTCAGCAATGGGGAAAACAACAGATTTTAATGGATTAAATTCCTTGGTCTGGCAATTTAAATCCTAGATTACTAAACAGTGACTTTATCCTCTCGGTCTCAAGAACACAGATTTAGTTAATCTCAATAATCATCTAATTAATTCCTATGCAAGTTTCTTCCTTTTGTGACAGAAAACAAACATATTTAATTCTCTCTTCCTATTGACTATCTTCACCTCTCGGTCCTTCGATTGTTAACTTTAAACCTAGATCTCAATTCACCTCTCGGTCCATCTTTTAATCTAGATTATTGAATTAAATCAGAGAATTAAACCATGCCATATGAGTTGATATCAATTAACATGCATCAGAAGAGATAAATCATAGCCCTAGAACCTGTTAGGGTTCTAGCCACAAATCATGACTAGAAAGTAAATAAACATTAAATAAATACCTTGCAAGAACAATAGGAACCTTGCAAAAACTCCAATGTCAAAGTACAATCTTCAATACATCAGAAAAACAGAAGATAAAAAAGATAATTTCGTGTACCCAAGAGTTCTTATTTATAGAGGGGAAAGAAAGACCTAATTAGGTATTGGGCTAAAATAACAAAAACTGCCAAAACAGGCCAAAATAGCCTTCTCGGGAATCTGTGTCGATCGACAAAAATCCTGTCGATCGACACAAGCTTCAAGTCGACAGCCTTGCTTTTCTTCGTGTCGATTTCCCTTGCTTGACATTCCTGTCGATCGACAGGGCTGCAATTGCGTCGAGCTCCTTCTCCTTCGTGCCCTCGATCGACATCCAACCTCTGTGTCTCTCAACAGTATTCCTATCGATCAACACAGAGGTCCTGCTTCAGGATTTTGGCTCCATCTTCCATCTCTGGTCGACTACCAGTGCGCCAATCGAAGCGGCACTCCATGTGACTCGGCTCTTTCATCATTTCAGCTCTTTTTAGCCCTAAATACCTACAAAATCAACCATGAAAGGCATAACACCCTCTGAAATAGACTCATGCACAGAAATAACTAAAAACATAATATAAAACACTTGAAACAAAGGAGAAAAATATAGATAAGTGAGTAATAATATGAGCTTATCAGGAACCTCATCATTTTTCGATTATTATTCACTTTCACACACATAAACGGTCATTTGCTTCACTGAAACTCTACTTAGAAGCTGCTCGACCTGCTACAGTACTCTGCTCCAGCTGCTGCTTTCCCAGCTCCTTCTAGTACCTCGACCTGCTACAGTTCAATGTGTACCTACTTTTCTTGATTAATAAACGATCAATTATCTTTTTTATTTGCTTTCAATAATTTATTTATTTTTTATACTTGTTTTTTTTGTATTGTTTCCTGTTATTTCTCCTCGGTTCCTCGTGCCCCGTATCCGTACGAAATCGAACCTCAATATTTGGCGCCCAGCGTGGGGCCCTAGGAACTATAACCTTCGTTTTGTAGGAAAATGGCAGGAAATAAATCTCCAAACGAGAAAAACAAGGCTCAACAGCCACAAAATATAATTAAACATAGCAAGTACCAGGTCCCAACCTTCCCACCACCACGCCCTTCGTCTTTGGCTGACCCTGCAGTCATGCAGATGATGGAGCAGCTGAAGGCCAATCAAGAGGAGATAGCCGCATCAAACAAGCAATTGGAGACCTTGCTGAAAACTAATCAGAGCCTCCACGAAGAGATTCAATGCCTGCAGGAGTGGCTACCACTTCCACCTCCTCAACCAGAGGTCTTCGCACCTAGCAGCTCGGAGCAGAGACTACCAATCCACCTAAGAGACCTCACTAAGGACATCGAACAAGGCATAGAGGAAACGCCGCGTGCACCCACAGGAGGTGCCTTCGACCTGCATGGTCGAGGTAAAAGACCGAGGATCGGGGCTGATCCTAACATTGATGCAGTGATAGAGATGATAACCAGCGCTCTCTGCATCTTGGAGAACAAGCTCGAGCAGAAGATGGAGTACTACAACTCACTGCTGGCTCGAGTCCTCGGCATGCCTGCTCCAGAGAGGATCATACCTAGAGATAGTTTTTTGAGTCACCTTTCTCCCTAGAGATTGCAGAGACAAAAATGCCAGAGCAGTTCACACAACTAAGTTTTATTCTGTACGATGGGACCACCGATCTGGACAGCCACATAGCATTCTATAAGCAAAAGATGTTCGCGACCTCCATACCAACCGCGCTCCGCGAGGCATGCATGTGCAGGAACTTCAGCTCAAGTCTCACCGAACTAGCTCTTCAATGGTTTGTGAACCTTCCAACTGGGAGGATAAGATCCTTCGCTGAGTTTCACCAACTATTTTGGAGGCAGTACTCGAGCAGCAAACAACTTAACAAGCACCCAGACGAACCTTTACTCTGTGGTGCAAGGCCCACGTGAGAGCCGGCGCTCGTACCTCTCAAGATTCAACTAAGAGCTCATTATGGTACCTAACTGTCTCGCGGATACAGCGCTGCGAGCCTTTAAGAAGGGGCTAGATGTCGACTCGCACCTCTACATAGAGTTGTCAATTTACCCATGCAACAGCTTGGATGATGCGATCAACAGGGCATGGACATTCATCAAATGGGAGGAGGATAAACCTTACAGAAGATCCCATCGATATCTGCTCGAAGAAACCTCTGGAAGATATAACATGAGCAAAGATGACTCGATTACGACTGCAAAAGATATATGATTGCACGTATTTGTATGAGTCGAATCAAATTTGTTCCATATACGCTGTTCAATCATCTATTCTTCTTGTCATTCACCTATTTATATTCTGATTCGTACATTGTTACTGACTTGAGCGTCGGAGGGGCGATGCCCCACCTTTTAGGCATCGCCCACCTTCACGCTTCATGAATTGTGATTGCACGAAGCAGATAGGAGCTGCAACCAAGAAAGGACCTCCTAATATCCAAATCAAGCGCTGAATCTACCAAAAGGAGCTCTTCAACCTGCGCACCTGCTTGGGGCTCCTCAGTATTCTCAGCGGACTGGGGCTCCTCGACCTTCTCAGCTTACTGGGGCTGTTCACATCCTGACCATCCTGACAGTGATCGTAGCTTTGTTGCCACCATTACCCGCTCGACTATCAGCTACAAGAAGGTACGAGGGTCAATCATCAAAAGGCAATAGGAGTAAGCCGAGAGAGAAAGAAGAATAAAGAATACATCGAGGGTCTCCTTGAAGTCCTAGTGGAGCACAAGCTCCTCACGATCGAGCTGTTTCCCGCTATTCATCCTCTGGACCTACTCCGACAAATGACCAGCTCCCAGACAAGAGGAGCTGTAAAAAAAAAAAAGGACCAGCTCCCAAAAGCGAGGAGCTCAGAAAAATAACTAACTCCCAAAAGAGAGGAGCTTGAAAAATTGATCGACTCTCGAAATCGAGGAGTTTGGAAAATAACCATCTCCCGAAAGCGAGGAGTTTGGAAAAATGACCAGCTCTCGAAAGTGAGGAGCCTGGAAAAATGACTCTACGGAGTACCGAAGTGCTAGCTAATGGAGCAAAGACTCCAACCGGTGACCGTCCTATGAGACGCTCACCGATGAATGTCGTGGTTACAGGACCCATGATTGCGCTCTCGAGCCATCCTTTTTTGGGGGCTATCGAAGCCAACCCTCGTGACATTCCCACACGGACCTCTGGCAAAGACCACTAGGATCCTTCGGGACTCATGACTAAACACTATGCAAACTCCTTCAACAAGAACTTGCAGCCTAGCACTTTAAATATAACTGCGCTCTCGAGTTATCCTTCAGTGGGTAGCCGAAGCCTATATACGTGAAGTTCTCATACGGACACCTAGCACAGACCATGTATATCCATCAGGACTCACACTACTTAATCTACGAGTTTCTTTAACGAGCTCTACGATGCTAACTTAGCATTTTATGAAACTATTTTGACTTTGTGGTCTACTACAGGTACACCTCAAAACTAAAGGGGCTATTGTTGGGGCCAAGGCCTAAACGGACCTGCCCAGGCCCATTAAGAAGGCCCACGATTCCAGCCCAAGCTTCTAGACCAGCTCAGGACACGCAACTCAGAAGTACTGTGCAGCTCTAAAGTAGCTGCGCAGGTGCAGCACCTCAGAGCTGCGCAGATGCGGCACCTCAGAGCTGCACAGGTGCAGCTTGCAGGTATACTTGATGCAGTAGGTACATCCGGCAGGTACGGCAGACAGAGCAGGTGCAGCCCACCGCAGGCTGAAGCAGGATACAGCTGAAGCCAGCAGGTCGCAAACGGGAGCCGCGCAGCTCAACACCTCCTTAAGCACGTCACCTCATGCACCTACCTCAAGTAGGTCACCCAGAGAGGTGCTCGGCCAGGGTCTCCAAGACAGCAGCTCGCTGATAAGCTCTGGCGGTTCCTTGAAAGGCATGGACAGTTGCACCAGCTCTTATCTTTGCGGGAGCAGCTCCAACCACCCCTAAAATCATGGGGAACGTGGTTGTTTGGCTTTAGAAAGTTAGGGGACTCGTATTTGGGCCCCCTATGGTCTATAAATAGGGGAAACCTCATCATTTTTTGATTATTATTCACTTTCACACTTCAAAACACTCATTTGCTTAGCTGAAACTCTATTGTAGAAGCTGCTCAACCTGCTACAGTACTCTGCTCCAGCTTCTTCTTGTTCTTCGACTTGCTACAGTTCACTGTGTACCTATTTTTCTTGATTAATAAACGATCAATTATCTTCTTTATTCGCTTTTAACAATTTATTTATATTTTATACTTGTTATTTTTGTATTGTTTCCTGTTATTTCTCCTCGGTTCTTTGGGCCCCGTATCCGTACAAAATCGAACCTCAACAGCCGGCATCAAACAATTCTTCAATCTCGAAGAACTCACCTTCGAAGATGCGGTCGGAAGGCTCAAAGCCTTCGAGGAGCGCACGCGCAAGAAGAGTACGGATGGAGGGAGGAAAGAGGATCAAGATCTTCTCACTCAGGCGGAGTGGGAAGCCCAATCCAGAAGAGACTGCAGGGAGTGGTCATCTTCTCAGTCAAAAAGGGTTCCCATAGAGGGTGGCAACCACGGTCGTGGAGATAAAACCCGAGGCAGAGATCGAGGAAAAGGTGGTCGAGGAGCTCCTCGACATAAAAGTTGCATCCGGTGTTACAATTACAATGGGGTGGGATACTACTCGACATAGTGTCGAGCGACATGGAAGAAGGAGAAAGTTCACCTCGCCCACGCTGATAATATCGAGCCAGCTCTACTTATGGCAGTTTCAGAAGAGAAGCCAAAACAGCTCGAGAAACCTGATGATGTTTGGTTTCTAAATAATGGATCCAGTAATCATATGATTGGAGATAAAGAGAAGTTCTTTAAGCTGGAAGAAGGAGTTAACGAAAATGTTCATTTTGAAGAAGATGACCAGCACCTCAAAATTTTCGAGGAGGCTACTTATGAACAAGGAGGAGTTCGAACGACCTCGTTCGAGAGTGTCTCATCAGGGGAGCAGAGTGCTATGGAAGTGTTCGAACAGACTGCTTCGAATACTCCGCAGTTCGAACCAGTTACTGAAAAAGTAGATCAAAGTAATGGTCTACCTACTACATGGTCAGGCGGACATGTTGGGAGTAATAATGGATCTGTTCTATACAGGGACATGACAGAGATAATGATAGAAGCTGCTCGAGTCTATCTCAGTGAGAACTTTGAGGAAGCTTTGTTAGTAGAGACGAAGGAGTTGTCTTGCTTACAATGAAGCAGCCGGACATCCAGAATGGGAAGAAGCAACGACAAAAGAAATTAAAGCCATTGAGAAGAACGTGATTTGGTCGCTCGTACCACTGCCTGTCGGACACAAGGTGATTGGACTAAAATGAGTATTCAAGTTGAAGAAGAACTCAGGTGGAGAAGTAATCCAGCACAAGGCTCGCTTGGTGGCGAAGGGCTATGTGCAAATACAAGGCATTGACTTTGATGAAGTTTTCGCACCAGTTGCTCGAATGGACACAATTCGAGTCATCCTTACCTTGGTGGCTAATCGAGAATGGCAGGTACACCATCTTAATGTCAAGTAAGTCTTCTGAATGGGGAGCTTAAAGAAGAGGTGTACGTGACTCAACTGGAGGGGTTTAAAGTCACAGGGAAGGAGCATATGGTGTTAATGTTAAAGAAGGCACTGTATGGCCTTCGACAAGTGCCTCGAGCGTGGACTCTGAAGCTCGATCAAAGTCTGAAACAGATGGGCTTCGAGAAATACTCGCAGGAGCATGTTGTTTATATAAAGGGAAAATCTAACACCAGGTTGATTGTGGGTGTTTATGTAGATGATATGATCGTAATAGCTAAAGATCCAAAGGAAGTCGAAGTCTTCAAGATATAGATGATAAGGGAGTTCGAGATGAGTGATCTCAGATTACTATTGTACTACCGTGGAATCAAGGTGACTCAGTTCGAGGAAGGTATTTCGATCAAGCAGACAACTTATGCCAAAAAGGTGTTGACCTAATTCGGGATGCTTGATTGTAACTCTAACAGAATACCAATGGAGCCGATGACTCAACTCCACAAAGATCTCAAAGGACAGCCAGTCAATCAGACTTAATATCGAAGAGTCATCGGCTGTCTATGCTATCTTCTTCACATGAGGTCAGATCTTTCTTATGCAGTTGGAGTTGCCAGCAGATTTATGGAGAGGCCTACGGAGATGCATCACATGGCAGTGAAGCAGGTGCTACGATACCTTCGAGGCACTATGGACTTCGGACTAGTGTTTCGAAGAGGAGGAGCAGGAGGTGATAAAGAATAGTGGGTTATTCTGACAGTGATCTTGCATGAGACCTAGATGATCGAAAGACCACAGGAGGCATGACATTCTACATCAATGACTGCTTTGTCTCATGGAACTCGCAGAAGCAGAAGACAGTTGCTCTTTCGACGTGCGGAGCAGAGTTCATGGCAGCAGCAGCAGCATGTCAAGCACTTTGGTTGAAAGCATTGTTGCTCGAACTGACTGGTTCGACACCGAAGATAGTGAAGCTCTTCATCGACAACAATACTGCACTCGCACTAATGAAGAATCCAGTGTTCCATGGTCGAAGCAAGCACATCGACATGAAGTATCACTTCATTCGAGAATGTGTCGAAGCAGGTCAAATCAAGGTGGAGTTCGTTCGAACAGATGAGCAAAAGGCCGACGCACTAACAAAAGCCTTACCAGCACCAAAGTTGGTAGTGATGCGATATTTGCTCGGAGTCAAGAACCTCGAACCATTCAAGGAGTAAGGGGGAGAATGTTGAATATTTACTCCTTGATTTTAGAAAGATTTGATTTCCTTATCTAGTTTGGATATGAATCTAATTCAATTAGGAAGATATAGATATATCCTAACATATCTTGTTTTCCTTGTTTATCTATCCTAGTTTTTTCTTATGAATAGAGTTAATAGTTTTCATTGTTAAGAGTAGAGAATTCAGTTTTCATTAAGTTTTGTAATAGTTAATTACAAGAAATAAATCTCATAATATTCCTCCATATTTTTCTTTTTCTTTCTTCGTATTTTCCATCAATTGTTTATAATTTTTGGGTCAAAAGGGCCAATAGGAATAATAGTTGAATTTCTACTCGTAGTATTAAACTTAAGGCAAGCACAGTCTCGACGCTCTGAAACTTTGATATATTTACTCATTTTAATTTTAAGAAAAATAAATCAACAAATTCGGCAACTTCATGACTTATCTGTGAATTTTCTGAAAGGTGCTTGTCCACAACTAACATACAAAATATACTTAACCGTCCCCTGTTCGGGGTGTAGTGGTGAAAGCACCTTGCCTGGATCAAGAGGTCACATGTTCGAGCTTCCCCGGGATATCTGAATGTGTGAGTTTAAATAAATATATTTCTATTCTAAAAAATATATACTTGACCCTTTTCACATGAATATTGGAGAAAAAATAATTCGGAAAAAATTTCTTTAAAGTTGTAAATTATATATGGAGAGTGTTGGGATCCAATGTTAAAATAGAGTTTATACTAAATAGAAATCAATTTGAACCGTCAGATCACATCAATGATAGAGATAATAAATACTAATTATTAAAAAAATAAGCATAATTTTCTAAGCATGATATAACAACTAAGCTCAATATATTACAAATATAAGATATAAAGCAATAAAGAATAAATTTTAATCTGGTCTATTATTATTTAAGATGAATGATATACGACTCATTTCTATTTATAATATATATATA
>JAPKLW010001838.1:113104-145477 GCA_026898455.1 Plectranthus barbatus | reverse complement strand
TAATTAATTAATCCTAACATGCATCCATAATAATATCAACCCCTAGAGCCCGCTAGGGTTTCTAGCCACTCATCGTAGATAGAAATCCAAAAGAAAACATATTAAATTGCATAAACATAAAGAACTTACAAGAAAATAAAAGGGTTTCGTGTTTCCCAAGTCTCCAAACTCTAAAAACTCTAAAATATGATTGCGAATGATAATTGGGTCTGAAAAAATCGAATTTAATAGGCTATTTATAGTGTTGGATGTGTATCCTATCAAATCTATGGCTAAAGATATGAATAAATCCGAATTTTATCAGATTTTTGCTCCAGCAGAAGACCTCGCATCGATCGAGCCTGATCCCCATCGATCAACGGAAGTTTCTGGTCCTCGTCGATCGATGCCAGTTGGCATCTGTCGACGCAACTTTTCGCCCTCCTGCGCGGTCTCACGGTTTTGGCCATAATTTTCTCCTCCGAACTCCGATTGACCCGATTCCAGTTGCGTTGGAGAGCTAACTCAAAGCATCATCCATTGCCATGTGCCAATAGCTCAAATTCCTCTTGTGGACGAAATCGTCACTGCTACTCTTACACGTCACTGCTTCCTGAATGGATTTCTCATGAATTTAGGCCTAAAACCCTACAAAAACACCAAAACGCGCATAATACCACCTAATATAGACTCATGCACATAATATATATATAAACTCAATAAAACTACATAAAATAGTAGAAAATAATATAGATAAGCGAGTAAAATAATGAACTTATCAAACCCCCCAAACTTGAACGTTTGATTGTCCTCAATCAATAGGCAAGAAAGAAATCAAAAGATCATGCGATTAAAGTGCAATGCCTCACAAGATTCATCACAGTCAAGGGTCAAAAATCCACTACACACAAGCAATTTGAAAGAGACAGAAAATTCATCAACAGTGGAAGAACTCACAGGAAGTGTATCGCTCAACTCTCAAGTGTTTAAGGTATAGATGAAAGCACTCAACAACATGTATGAAGAAATTTCTACCATAGGCTTGCAAATTTTCTAATATCTCCACTGCTAGAATGTGTACACAAGTCTAGAATCAAAAAGGACTTTCAATAGGTTGTAATATAGGCTTTTTGTGAAGGGTAGGGAAAATTTGGCCAAGTGACTAAATTAAATTGAGTTGATCATTCTCAACCAATGCAACCACCATCTATTCATCATCAAACCTTCTCCTCAAATATATCAACAAATACACAACCTCTTCTTTTTTTTTTTCTAGCTCATTTTGAATCTCTTATGCTCTTTACATAATTTTGTATTCTTTTCTTTTCAGAGAGCTTATGAGAATTCTAATTATTTTGCTTTGAGCTTCTTTTTCACACATCTTTTCACCACTAATTTAGATTTTCTTATCTCCATATCACAATCATTCCACCTCATATACCACAACTCAAGACATGGGCGAAACCAATACTTCTTCTTAATCTCATAGACAAGGAAAGAAAAATTTTTGTATAGGCTCAAAAGTGGCTAACTAGGGAAAATTCAATGTGAAGGGACAATGTTTAGGGAATTGGGCTATCAAAGATGGCCTAAGATCATTTTCTAAACTTGTGCACACTATGCAGCCTCAACACAGAAAATAGGCAAGTTCTAGAGAAATAAAAACACACATGTGAATCTCACATCAAACGAATAAAGGCTCAAGTTTCTCACACAAGGGTTCAAAATTTTCTTCCGCAGTCAATTTCAAATCAGCTCAATCAGCAAGCAAGTATAAGTGTCAAATCAATCCTATCATGCGGTATTCTACATTCATAGGCATCTAACCACAATCACAATTAATTCAGACTCAACCCTCAACCGATTCTAATCTCACAATCTTATTCGGGTTATATCAAAACTCAAAACTTTTCCCACAAAATAGAATAAACTTTTAATTTAAAATTTAAGGCAAAAATTTAAACACGGAAAGCAGAATAAATAAAAGATAAGATGTTCCATCTCTTGTCCACATCCCCCCAAACTTATTTCCAACTCGAAGAGTGGAATAAGTTTGAAAATCAGACAAAAGAGGGAACGATACCTGATAGTTGATCTCAGACATCAACTTTTTATCCCCCGGAGTCTTCAGATATTGCGCGGCGTGAAATAGTGGCTGTTGGCACTTCGCGTCGATTGACTTGAAGCCTTCTTGTCGATCCCTTCGTGGATCAAGTGTATCACGCCGGACTGCTCGGCGTTGATCGACGCCAGGCTGCGTCGATCGACGTCGAACTGATCTCCCAAATTTTTTTTTCAATACTGCAAAACAACTGTTAGCAAAGAAATAAAACCAGAAATTCGAAATAATAAAATAAAAAAAACGAAAATAGAAAAGAAAATACGGAAAGGGTTGGGTTACCTCCCAAAAAGTGCTTGATTTAACGTCGCAGCTCGACGATACCTCAAATCACTGCTAAGGAGGTCGGGTCCAGACTCGCCGACCTTTGGCATCCACCATGTAGACTTTCCGGTCTTTGATAATGGTGGTGAGCTCAGAAAAAGGTGGCGCAGTTGACACTGCTACCCTATCGTTTCCTCGCTCCTATTCGATGGCAGCGGCTTCTTCCTCTTCAGTTTCATCTCCTTCGTCAATAGTGGAGATTCGATTGCACTCCGCCTTCTTCTTGTTCTTGTCGATCACAAAGGTGATCTTCTCGTCGTTGCTCGGAGTGTGATCTTGTCGCCTCGACAGTCAATGAGAGCGGCGCTAGTGTCGAGAAACTCATGCCCCAAGATCATGGGCATGTTCTCGTCCTCCTTCATCTCGTGCACCACAAAATCTGCAGGAAAAATGAGATGGCCCACGCGAATGAGCACATCCTCTAGTATACCTTTCGGGCGGGACACAGACCGGTCCGCCATCTGCAGAGTGATCGTCGTGGGCCTCATCTCTCCGATGTTGAGACGCTTGTAGATGGAGTACGGCATCAGGTTGATACTGGCCCCAGTATCACATAGTACCCTCTCGAATGTGTGTCCCCCAATCTCAACCGGAATAGAGAAGCATCCAGGATCGCTTCTCTTGATGGGCACCTGCTTTTGAAGTAGCAGGCTGCACTGCTCGTGGATCTTCACCATCTCGTTCTCCACGAACTGCTTCTTTCCACTCATCAATTTTCGGAGGTACTTCATGTACCCCAGGATTTCCTTCAGCGCTTTGATCAGCGGGATATTGATGCTGACCTTCTTCAGATTCTCCACAAATCTGGAGAACTTCTCGTCCTCTCTCTGCTTTGTGAACCTCTGTGGGAATGGCAAAGGAGGGAGTTGCTTTTGAGACTGCTTATGCTTCGTGCCTGGAACAGACTTCGACGTCGATCGACGTAGGGTAGCGTCGATCGACGGGCCTTTTTCTTCTGCGTCGATCAACGAGGATGGTGCGTCGATTGACGTGGACTCATCTCCTGCGCAGTTTTGCTCCTTTTCGCCTCCAGAATTGTCCACAACCATCTCGGGACCCTTGTAGCTCGTCCCAGACCTCAGAGTAACGGCTTTGCAGTCTTTTTGGGCTTTTGGGTTCACCTCCATTGTGCTCGGAAGCTTTCCAGGCTTGTGTTGGTTGCCAAGTGTCGTGGCAATCTGGCTCAATTACGTGTCCATCATCTGAAGGTGTTTTGTCATCAGCTGCATGTGGTCGGCCATCCCCTTCACTTCGGTTTCTACTTTCCCAAACCGGTTATCCGAGCTCTTGATGAATTTCTCGAGCATCTCCTCTAGCACGAATTTCTTCCTTTCCACGATCTCTCCTCCAGTACCTGCATTAAAACCAGGCGGAGGCTGTTCTGCAGCAGAAGAGTTAGCATAGGAAAAACCAGGGTGAGATCACCCATGGTTGTACTGATACCCTTGATTGCCTCGGTAGTTATTGTGATAACCACCGCCAATGTAATTCACCTCCGTACCGGCAGTTCCAGACAAACTGCTTGCACCCCTGTTGATGTAGTCAGCCTCCACGGGTACTATGGCCATGCTTGGCTCTGCAACAGATGCATCTTGTGTTGTGCCCAATTTTTCAATCTCCTCCCGGAGCTTTTTCACCTCAACGACCACGTCGAATTCAGGCTTTGTCTCTACGGCTTTGACTGGTATCTGCCTATCAGTTGGCCATTGGTGGCTATTCAGCGCCATATCAGCCAACAACCTCATACTTTCTGCACCACTCTTCTTCATCAGTATTCCTCCGGCAGATGCATCAACCAGCTCCTTCATGTGAGGGTTCAGTCCCTCATAAAAATGACACACATGCATCTCCAGATCGATGCCATGCCCAGGACAGAGTCGTAGAAGCTCTTTGTATCTCTTCCAGGCCTCGTAAAGTGACTCGTCATACATCTGCTTGAAAGAAGTAATGGCAGCTTTCCTCTTCAGTAGCAGGCTCTGTGGGAAGTAGTTGGTAAGGAACTCTGCTCGAAGCTCCTCCCATGTCCCGATCTGACTCTTATCCAGTCCAGCAAACCAAGACCGTGCCTCGTCTCTGAGTGAGAACGAGAACAGTCTCATCCTGATCACATATTGGGTTACTCCATTCTGCTTTACCGTGTTACACACCTCAATAAATTGGTTGAGGTGGGTATATGGGTCTTCTACAGCTCGCCCCCCAAACTGGTTTTGCTGCACCATCTGAATAAGGCTTGTGTGCAACTTGAAGTTATTGGCATCAATGCCAACTCTGAATCCGGCCTTTGCTTGCTGTGGAAGAAATCGATCCAAGATAGACCTTTGCGGAACCACAATCTGCCTATTGTTCAATTCTGCCAGTCTTGCAGCTTGCTCTGCCTGAGTAGCCTGGGCTGCTTGTAGTTGCGCTCTTAGCTGCTGCACATCATTCACAAATTGCCTCTGCTCCTCGGGATTCATATTTTGCAGAGGTGCTTCAGGATTTTCAGCCATCTCTCGTTGTTTGTCTTTTCCTTTCTTTTTTATTTTTCTGCAGGTTGCTTCAATTTCAGGGACGAAAGCCTCGAGTGTTTTTCCTTTGGCTCGCGTGTTCATGCACCTGCACAGGAAATAAGTAAATATCAGTTCAGCGTCGATCGATGTGGATTCACGTCGATCGACACAAAAGAGTAGTTGACGTCGATCGATGCTAGGGTCAATCGATCGACGCAACAAAGTGATCGACGTCGATCGACGCTAGGTGGCGTCGATCAACGCGAGAAGAAGACTCGAAAACTCACACACGCACACGTACAGAAAATTTAAAACTCAATCCAGCAAATCCTAGAACGAACTAGTAACAAGATAAAATCTAGCAATTCCCCGGCAACGGCGCCAATTTGATCACTGCTATTTCTAACAGATTAATTATAATAACAGCGGCAAATAAATTTGTAAACCCTAAGGTTATCGATCCAGGGGAATTGTGTGGGGAAATTATCTTATGTACTAATCATGATTCTAAAATTCATTGTTTGAGTGAACAGAAAATTAGGGTTTTGATTTGGAAAATAAAGATAACAATACTTGAAAATTAAAGGAGTTTTGAAAGCAAATTAAAGAACACAGATTCTAGGGAAGAACTCTTATTATGGATAACATGTAGGAATCAATTAATTCAACAGGTGGAATACTGCAATAATGCTATATTTCCTTATTTGGCAAATATAACCTAGATTTCTAATTAGTGACTCATCTCCGCTCGGTCTCAAAGTACACCAAATTAGTCAATCCGATAAGCAAATCAGTTCAATTCCTACATCTAGTACATCTGTTTGGATAGTGTAGATCGTATCATGTATTCTTATTCCCACTATTAATATTCACCTCTCGGTCCTTCTTTCAATAGCTAAACATCTAAATTAATCGTCACCTCTCGGTCCTTGAATTAATCTAGAATTATGAAATAAACACAGGAATCATGAACCTAATTAATTAATCCTAACATGCATCCATAATAATATCAACCCCTAGAACCCGCTAGGGTTTCTAGCCACTCATTGTAGATAGAAATCCAAAAGAAAACATATTAAATTGCATAAACATAAAGAACTTACAAGAAAATAAAAGGGTTTCGTGTTTCCCAAGCCTCCAAACTCTAAAAACTCTAAAATATGATTGCGAATGATAATTGGGTCTGAAAAATCGAATTTAATAGGCTATTTATAGTGGTGAATGTGTATCCTATCAAATCTAGGGCTAAAGATATGAATAAATCCGAATTTTATCAGATTTTTGCTCCAGTAGAAGACCTCGCGTCGATCGAGGCTGATCCCCATCGATCGACAGAAGTTTCTGGACCTCGTCGATCGATGCCAGTTGGCATCTGTCCACGCAACTTTTCGCCCTCCTGCGCGGTCTCACGGTTTTGGCCATAACTTACTCCTCCGAACTCCGATTGACCCGATTCCAGTTGCGTTGGAGAGCTAACTCAAAGCATCATCCATTTCTATGTGCCAATAACTCAAATTCCTCTTGTGGACGAAATCGTCACTGCTACTCTTACACGTCACTGCTGCCGGAATGGATTTCTCGTGAATTTAGGCCTAAAACCCTACAAACACACCAAAACGCGCATAATACCACCTAATATAGACTCAGGCACATAATATATATATATAAACTCAATAAAACTACATAAAATAGTAGAAAATAATATAGATAAGCGAGTAAAATAATGAACTTATCAGTCACGCATCATGCGGCCCTTCGTTCTTCGTGTTCTTCATTCTTTGTGTTCTTCTTGTTCTTCGTTTTACAGATTTAATTTTTGAAATAAAAGATTACATGGAATAATCCTAATTACAAATTTAAAAAATCTAAATCTAACCACGGATTTATCTCGTGGGTGAAAAACGAATCCATATAAAAGGGCGGATTAACCCGAGAACCACGAGGACGAAAAAACATACAATCAATCTAAAACCATCAATGCAATCAATAATAATAATCATGCATGATCATAGGCAATATTATTTTTCCGATAGAGCCAATTAATTAACCTGGCTTTGATACCAGTTGAAGGGATTCGTGAACTGAATCACGAAGTCCGTTTGCCAAGGATCGTTAATTGGAATATCAAAAATAAATTGCTATGCCTATGAACAATCCTAGCATGCTCCTATATTATTATGCATAAGAAGGTTTGTGCGGAATACCTGGATCGATGAACTCTGAAGAACGCGTGCGCGGAGATGCCCTTTGATCTTTCCCATGCACAAGGATTTAATTTCCTAACAGATTGAGGAAATAAATCTATGAAAATAATATAATTATTTTCGAAAATAAAGAGGAAAGAGAAGAAGAAAAATCCTCCTGATTTGATCTTCTGATCTGTATCCCAACTCGATCTGAAAATTCGGTGAAGATTCTCTATTAGATCCCTTGCCCGGTTGAGAAGCAGAATTACCTCATCGTTCTCAGATCTTAGTCGATCACCACTGCTCCCAAAACCTGGTTTGCTGTGTGCAACTTATGATCTTGTGGTGTGTTGAGATCTGAGGAACTGAGGCTTATTTATAGGAAAATACTGGACTCCTATTGGGCTTGAGTTTCATGGGCCAGACCAGGGACCAAAATGCAAATAGCAAATAAGGCCTATCAATTAATTAATTCCCATATTCAACCCAGAATATAATTAATTAATTAATATTGATTCATTCCACCAGAGAATCAATATTGTCCTACCTATTTGCTACCACGTTTTGAGGTACGGGTTGCATGGGCTCGGTATATCCCCACATTTAAGGTTACAGACATTTGTTAATTAATTTAAGCTCTGACAAGCTATTTAATTAATTAACATCTTATATTCCTGAATCAATCCACTCAAACCTTTTCACTTATGCTTGAACTTAATCAGCCTGCAGGACTTAGCATAACGAACCTTTTGAGCTGTTC
This sequence comes from Plectranthus barbatus, assembly GCA_026898455.1. Lineage (NCBI taxonomy): Eukaryota > Viridiplantae > Streptophyta > Magnoliopsida > Lamiales > Lamiaceae > Plectranthus > Plectranthus barbatus. The sequence goes on along the minus strand of JAPKLW010001838.1, from coordinate 137,620 downwards.
AGAGAATGTCACCATCCTATACTGGATGTGGTTACCTAGTTCCAGTACCAGACAGTCATACACAAATTGCTATTACCCAAGATACAGTTATACAGGCTCAACTAGAGCCTTTCACTGCAACTCAAAGTAATACACAATCTGCATATACTTCTGTACCTTCATTAAGGCTTAGGATCTCGTCAAGCCATAGAGATCTAGATTCTTTTAATGTCAGATAAAAGAATCATTCTCGACTTAGGTCCTTATCAATGTGTGCCCCACACCAGCATACCAAGCCATCCAAGATAAGATGCTTATTACTGCGTATGCTGCAGCCTACACCGACAGTTTATCCTGGAACCGTCTCAGCTGTGATAACTATTTATATCTCGCTAGGTCAAATGATCCATACGATCTTCCGTGATCTTGTACACACCGTATGATCTCCCTATCGACGAGATAAGAGGATAATTGCGTTTGCGACACATGTTTGTTAATTCAGACAGGAGATTAACATACAACATTTATGATTCCCAATATATTAACCAATCGAACTTGTACATAATATACCAATCGTAATGCTTTCAGTATATAAATCCATCAATAGATGTCCCGACCTTCTTTAAGGTAACCGTTCAGAAAAATTGTTTTCACATCCATTTACCAAATCTCAAGATCCCTATGTGTTGCTATGGCAAGAAGCATCCAAATGGATTTGAGCATGACTATCGGTAGAAAAGGTTTCATTGTAGTCTATGCCCTTTTTCTGACTATGACCCTTTGCCACCAGCCATTTAATCGCATCCTTGTCACTTGCTATCTCGATGAACGTTAGTAGGCCATAGTCATCATATCTGTCTTCTGGGCTCAAGTCCAAAAACTCACCCACAAACATAAACATATCAGGTTGGAATATAACTCGCCAACTGCGATGAGGCTTAGGGGTCGTGTCAGCAGTTGGTGCAGCAACTTGTGGTTCTACCCCTTGCATAGGCAAACGTGCTAGTGATACCATACCGTCTGAAGGTACATCCACATTTACATGCTTCCTTTCCCTAGGATGCATCACAATCTTCAATTTCTTGAAGAATCACATTGCTCATTGACTTGTGGTTATTCACATACTTGTCCTCCAAGAATCTAACGTTGATGCTAACAATGATTTTCTGATTCTCATGACAATAAAAGTAACCGCCTTTTGTTTGCCGAGAATACCCTATAAACAACATTACCTTGGACTTGCAATCTAATTTATCAGGTTCCTTCTTTAGCACATGTGCTGGACAACCCCAAACTCGCATCTTGATCAAACTGGGTTTGTGTCCAATGAAGAGTTCATTGGGTGTCTTAGGAGCAGATTTAGAAGGCATCAAGTTTATGATGTACGTTGTTGTTTCCAATGCATATCCCCAAAATGAAATGGGTAGGCTTGCATAACTCATCATCAATCTTACCACTTCCAAAAGAGTTCTATTCCTTCTTTCAGCTACACCATTTTGCTGGGGTGTTCCTGACCTTCTTTTCTACACCAGTCTTGAACTCTTTGAATATCTCAAACATTCGGACTTATAGCAAAGCAAGTAAACATATCCGTATCTTGAGTAATCATCAATGAAAGTGACGAAATACTCATACCCTCCACGAGCCTGTGTGGACATAGGTCCAAAAAAGTCAGAATGGATCAATTTCCAACACATCCTCTGCTCGAGCTTGACTAGCCTAGAAAGGCCTAGAAGACATCTTTCCCTCGATGCAGGATTTGCAGACTTAATTAGGTACAGGTTGGACTGAGTCCAATATACCGTCATCTACAAGTTGTTGAATTCGCTTCAAGTTGATGTGTCCAAGTCTCAAGTTCCAGAGATATATAAGATTCGAATCAGAAGAAGAAAACTTTCTCTTTCTAGGATTATCGATATTAGATGAATTTCAATATTCATGGAAGATTTTTGATGACAGTTAATGACATAGAGAGAATCAATCAATTTTCATGTCAGATAACATCGTTATTACCAATGATAGAAAACTATCATAAATAACTGAACATCCATGACATTCGAAAATGAAATAATGTTCCACTAAAAATCGGCACATTATCTCTCAAAGTCAAGTGTCATTAAATCTTCGATGGCTATATATATTTACTTTGGAGTGACCTGATAAACCCATATTTCTACTCACTTATTGCATTATTTTCTTATTTCTTTTATGCATTTTAGTTTGTTTTCATGAATAAATTGAGCATGAGTATATATTAGAGGGTATTATGCTTGTCATGGTAAGATTTTGCAGGTTTTAGGCCAAATCCAATGGAAACCCGTACCGAAAGCAGTAGATGTTCAAAGAAATAGTCACTACTTCTTCCACATAAAGAATCTGAGCTAATGGAGCACAGGATTAGAAAGATATTTGAATTAGCTTTCCAATGCAATTGGAATCGGGTCAATCGGAGTTCGGAAACAAAAGTTATGGCCAAAACCGTGAGACTGCGCAGAAGGGTCGAAAGTGGCGAAATTGGTCTCTGTTTCGACCGAGGCAAGGTTCATCTCGACCGAGATGGACTGTTTTGGCGAGATTCTGCGAGATTTTCACATATTTTGGGCGAGAATTGCTTGGGACTCAAGTTACACATCAATTTGGAAGCAATGAAGACCCCAAACGGGAAGTTTCAACCAAGAAAATCATTCCTTTTAAAGTTTTAAGCAAAGAAGGAAAATATCTAATACCATCAACTCAAGAAGGAAATCCCCTATTTCATCAATTCCTACCATTAAAGAGTTTTACCCTACTCCTATATAAACTCATGTCTAGTTCATTATTAATCATTCCAGTCCAACTTTAAATTCTAGTTCATAGTTTAGTTTTCTTTATTTTTAAGGGCTGGAATCAAAACCTTTATTTTCTTGTACCTTTATTTTTCTGCACCTTTATTTTAATGCAGTCTTTAATTTTTGTTTCAATGTTTATTTTTAATATGCTAGGCTAGATTCTTTATCAGATTCTAGGGTTTCTCCATCTGTGATACATGTTTTGATTCGAATTCTTCAAACCTTTTTATTGGTTTAAACTCTTTGGTTTTATTTCAAATCTATTTTTCAATTGAAGGATCGAGAGATGAAAATTGGAATAGGTTTTTGTTATTAATTGAAGGACCGAGAGGTGAAAATTGATGATAGGAAGTGAGAGTTTAATCCATTTGATTTTCTGTCCGACCAAGAAGAATTCAATTGTAGGATTAGTCTGATTTTTATTGAGATTGATTAACTTGTATTTTTGAGACCGAGAGGAGATAATCACTAGTTAATAATCTAGTTTTTGACTGCCCGACAAAGGAGTTGATTCCACTTTACCAGATTTCCCACCAAAAGTATTTTATGGGTTTGAATTATTTGTTTCTTGCATGTTGATCAGATTGGTAGATTTCCCTAGGATCTATGCTTTATTTTATTTGAATTTTTTTAAAAAGTTGTTTTCATAAAACCCAAAAAACTCTCAAATTTTGTTTTGCCCAAACAAAAGATTGAAAAACTACATTCAGTATATAAATTACTTTCGTTGCACTATCTCTGTGGGTTCGACATACCTTCGGGTTATTTATAAATTTATTTGCCCTGTGCTATAATCTGTGTGCAGATTTTGCATCGATCAAATTAGCGCCGTTGCCGGGGATAGTCAGATTGTATTTTATTACTGTTTTGTTTGATATCTTCTGGATTGGGTTTATGTTTATTTAATTATCTATTTTTCTTTTTTTTGCGAGCGTGTGTGTGAGTTGAGTTTCTGTTTCGACCGAAGCAGCCAGCCCGTCGGTCGACGCAAACTGATGCTTCCATCCTTCTTCTTGCAGGTGCATAATCACGAGGAGCAACGAGAAAAAGATGGTGAACGATGTTGATCTGACTCTAGAAGAGCAATGAATTTTGGTAACTGAAGCATATCTATTGAGGAAAAAATTGAGAGAAATACAAGAAAAACCAGCTGCACTTCTAGAGGTTCATCCGGCTCAGCCCAAAAAGTCAATCATTGATGAAGTCTTGTCCAGAGTCAAGCCATCATCGGCATGGATCAATGAGAGAAACGAAGTCATGAAGGCTAAGGAGTCAATCATTGAAGACATCCTGTTCAGACTAAATCCAGTCACTGAAGCACACATAGTCAAGGAGGACATTAAAGTTAAAGAGGTTGAAAAAGAAGAACAAGTTGAGGTTGAGCCATCTGATTCAAATGATGTGGTCACTTTAGTACACAAAGAAGAGCAGAATCAAGCTAAGGACGAAGGAGAAGAACAAAGGCAATTTCTAAAGGATTTGGAGGTTAGTGCAAAAAAGATCAAATCGAAGCCTCCTAATTTACATTCTCTTGATTGCAGGACCGCATACTTTGCACCATCAAACATCCAATTGATGCGGTTGTTGCAATACATATTCCAACCTCCTTGATGAGATTCACAGGTAGAGTCGAGCCACGACAATAACTAAGGCACTGGATGGGAGATAACCCATTATTTTATCCACTTTCCTTTTAATTTTTTGTTCTTATTTTCGTTTGTTATTGGTTTCTCTTTTTATTTTTTGATATTCAAATTTTTTTTTAAAAAAACTTTGAGGTCTGTTTCGATTGAGGCAGAGCTTGCCACGGTCGACACGGAGTGCTAGCAGCCAAAATTCCACGTTGTTCGAGGTCTAAAGAAGGCGGATAAAAAGTTGGTGTCTGAGGCCAACATTCGAGGTACCGTTTCGAGCCCTGAATCTGGTTTACAAACTTATTCTCTCTGATTTTTGAATAAGTTTGGGGGGAGGAAGATTCATGGGTTTGAAACTATTTTCTATCCTTTTATTTATTTGCTTTTTGTCAATTAAATTTTTGCCTAGGTAATTTTTATGAATTTGAAACTTTTTTTTGTGATTTGTGAGGAAAATCTTTAAGTAATTGAACTCTCCTGCAATATATGTAATGTTTGGAATTAATCTTTGATAAGTTGATTTGATTTCTATTGTGGTTGATTTGCCCATGAATGTAGAATACCGCATGATAGGGTCTAATTGAAACTTACACTTGCATGATGTTTGAGTGGATTGAAATTGACTGAGGAAGAATTTTTCAACCCAAGTGAGATTTGAGCCCTTATTTGCTCATGAGAGATTCACATGTATGTTTTTGTTTCTCTAGAACTTGCTTTTGTTCTGTTTTGAGACTGCATAGTGTGCACAATGATAGAAAATGATCTTAGGCCATTTTTGTTAGCCATATCTTCCTAAACACTGTCCCTTATAATAATTTATCCTTAATTAAACCCCTTTGAGCCTGTTACTTTTCTTTCTTGCTATGAGTTAAAGAGAAGCATTGTAGTCCATCTTGTCTATGAGAAGTGCTATAAACATGTGATTTGTTTCTTGTCTATAAGAGTTGGGCAAAATAAAGGGTAGATTGATGATTATTGTTCAAGAGGTAGCCTTTGAGTCCTTGGTTTCTGTACTTGTCTATAAGTGAAATTTTGGATTCCTTCTTGTCTATAAGTTGAGGTGAAACAAAGAATTATAAGAGGATAAGAAATCTTTAGTTGGTTACGAAAAAAAGAGCTTGAAAAGAAAAAAAAAGAAGAGTCTTGATTGGTATTGTAAAATAAAAGGAGAATGGTAGATGTCTTAAGAAGGTGAATTAAGATTGATGAGGTGGACGCACTTAGTTGATTTTGAGTCACTTGGCCATATTTCCCTATCTTTCACAAAAAACCTTCATTACAACCCTGTCAAAAGTCATTTTTGATTCTTGATTTGTGTGTAAAGCAGTGGAGATTTTAGAATTCTTGCAAGCCTATGGTAGAAATTTCTTCATACATGTTGTGAGTGCTTTCATTTGAAATCCAAACACTTGAGTGATGAGCGATACACTTTCCTGTGAGTCTTCCGAAGTTCATGAATATCTTATATCTTTTAATTGCTTGTGTGATGTGAATTGATGAACCTTGATTGTGATGAATCTTGTGAGGCATTGCACTTTCAACTGCTTGAGAATTCTTTTCTTCTTTTCTTCGATTGAGGACAATCTAATATTCAAGTTTGGGGGGTTTGATAAGCCCATATTTCTACTCACTTATTGCATTGTTTTCTTATTTCTTTTATGCATTTTAGTTTGTTTTCATGAATAAATTGAGCATGAGTATATATTAGAGGGTATTATGCTTGTCATGGTAAGATTTTGCATGTTTTAGGCCAAATCCAATGGAAACCCGTACCGAAAGCAGTAGATGTTCAAAGAAATAGTCACTACTCCTTCCACAGAAGGAATTTAAGCTAATTGAGCACAGGATTAGAAATATATTTGAATTATCTTTCCAATGCAACTGGAATCGGGTCAATCGGAGTTCGGAAACAAAAGTTATGGCCAAAACTGTGAGACTGCGCAGAAGGGTCGAAAGTGGCGAAATTGGTCTCTGTTTCGACCGAGGCAAGGTTCATCTCGACCGAGATGGACTATTTAATACATTTGATTTTCTATCCGACCAAGAAGAATTCAATTGTAGGATTAGTCTGATTTTTATTGAGATTGATTAACTTGTATTTTTGAGACTGAGAGGAGATAATCACTAGTTAATAATCTAGGTTTTGACTGCCCGACAAAGGAGTTGATTCCACTTTACCAGATTTTCCACCAAAAGTATTTTATGGGTTTGAATTATTTGTTTCTTGCATGTTGATCAGATTGGTAGATTTCCCTAGGATCTATGCTTTATTTTATTTGAATATTTTTTTAAAAATTGTTTTCATAAAACCCAAAAATCTCTCAAATTTTGTTTTGCCCAAACAAAAGATTGAAGAACTACATTCAGTATATAAATTAATTTCGTTGCACTATCTCTGTGGGTTCGACATACCTTCGGGTTATTTATAAATTTATTTGCCCTGTGCTATAATCTGTGTGCAGATTTTGCATCGATCATGACCTTTTAAAACTTCTTTTGACTGATTTTCTCCCACTAACTGCATGCCTTAGCTTGCCTTTTGCACCATCAACTCCAACTACATTATGCATATAGTCGAACAGGTACTGTAAACAGCCATAACAGTGTTCCGTGGAGACATAGATGATGGCTCTGCCACAAAATCTCTTTAGCACTTCATAAGAGATGCTCATTTATTTTGGGTAGAAATATTCTTGAAATCATCAAAAGATATGAATGTGAGTTCAGGATGATATCTACCTTAGCCTTGGTATCAATATCTCCACCTCTCAGTATGAATTCTTTCATCATACGCAGTGTCACTGAACCCCATCAATCATTCTCTTGCTCATAAGGACTTTTACACGCTCAAAAGACTGACAGTTCGATCCACCTCCCCATATGTTCCTATGAGACCTTTTCAGATCTCAATAACATAAGAAGTCAAGAATAGTCCTCTACTTATACTGGAAGTCTCTAGACAGGTTAATCGAGATGATGTGACAAGCCACATCATCATAGATTTCCCACCTACCATAGAATTTCTTGCTCAAGTATAGACAATTCATCATCGTGGGGAATCAGTGGTTCCATAGCCAAATGAATGCCTCCCATTCTTTTCAAAGAATGTGTTTAATGCAATGTTTCCATTTTCGAAAAAATAGGACCAGATAAAGATAGTGCAAGAGTATGATCAATAACAGAATAGACATATCCAAAATAAGTAAAGAATTTAAATAAGAACAAACTTGCAGAACACTCGTAAATAAATGCATTGAAAACCTCTTGATAAATCAAATACAAAATTTCCACTAATAGCCCAAAGGTTCCCACCACAAGCTACACTCATAGACGTTTATGATGTCACCCTCAACCAGGCTGGGTGTTTTAAGCCCCAATCCTTTAATTTCATACCATGTCAAGAATCCTTAGACACATGAAACTAATAATTAGTGTAAAAACTTAGACCAAGCCATCTCTCAAGAGCAGGGAAGCAACAACTGCATTATATCCTCAAATGCTTCTAAGCAATTAACCACAAATTTAACTCTAGCCAAAACAGATTAGTTTAGCATGGTGCGAAACCATAACGCATGACCCGTAAAGCCTTTGTTATCTAAAATTTAAATCAATCCTAGAATGCTTATGAGAAAAGAATTACGCAAGCTATACTCGTAGATGTTTACGCAAAACCCTCCCACTATTCACTTGATTTAAATTGTTTGTCTAGAAATCCTAACCACTGTAGCCCATGTACCTCCGGGAATTAGCAAGCTACACTCATAGACATTTACTACGATGAGAGGTACACTTATAGCCTAGGGCCACTTTGTGGAGGTCTGTTGATTTTTATTAAAAAATTTTGCTTATTCTTAACTCAAATGGTATCTAAATGCACACATAAATACTTTCATGTCATTATATTTTACCAAATTTTTGCATGTAATTAAACATGTTCAAAAATTCAAAATATAATCCAAAATGAAATTAATCACATAAGCATGTTGTTGAAAGTTGTAAATAATAAAGCAGCAAAACATGCTTTCCTATTATCCACACATGTTTATTGCACAAATAAGAAATCACACATCATATGAGGACAATTAGGACAAACAAAAATTCCTCGAGGCCCCAAAATAGGAAATAAAATGAAATCTTATCTATTATAGAATTTGAATTTGAATACAGATCTTCAAATCTTCAACGGTCTTGATTTTCTCAACCACCAAATAATTTGGGAGGGTTCGTGATTTGAAAATTTGTCCCACAACTGAACAACAAACCCTAGGGTTTACAATAGGTTGCACCAGCCGTCAAATCACAAACCACTACCGCAGTAGCAGCCACCGGCCAACAGCGACCGCCAGCCGCCACTGGCCGACCCCACGCGGCCGTCGCCGTCGCACGTGATCTCTTGCTGCCACCGCAACGCTGCTCCCTGCCACGACCATGCGCCACTGCTTCGTCGGTTTTTGCCTCATTCTTCATTCCATACAAATTACATATTTGAAAAATACAAATAGATCTAATCTATTACAAATTTCCCTATCAAATCTAATCACGAATTTTCTCATGATTTTACAAAATTATTTAATCCAAACATGGATAAACCACTACCGCAGCAACAGCCACCAGCCGATAGTGACCGTTGCCACCACCAGCCGCCGTCGCGTTGACTGACCCTATGCTGTGCAGCCGTCATGCGGCCTCCGCTGCAAGCTGCCTGCCCGCGCCATCACGCACAGTCGCACGTCGCGTGTGGCCTTTAGCCGCCGCTGTTGCCCTGCTCCTATAGCCGCACGTTGCTCTTGACTGCTGTGCGTCGCCACCTCGCTGGTTTCTATCTTGTTTTTTGTCCATACAAATTACATATTTGAAAAATACAAATAGATCTAATATATTGCAAATTTTCCCATCAAATCTAATCACAGATTTTCTCATGATTCTACAAAATAATTTAATCCAAACACGGATAAACCACCGTAGATTAAATTAAACGGGTTGCCACGAGGAACAAAAACCAAAGAAATATCCAAAGTAGTAAAATAAATCCATACATGCATAAATCGATAATTGTTTTACCAGCAAAGCCATGAAACAGAATCAGGTTTTAAAACTAATTGTAGGGATTTCATTATCGCGAATTAAATCACTCAATCCAAGTGAAATCCGAACCGTTCATGGATGTCAATATAATTGCAATCGATAAAACCTTAGGCATGCTCCTATTAATTTGATGCTATGGATATTTGAATTACTTTAACTCCGTAGGGTCTGAAACGATCTTTCGCGTTGAATTCAAACTTGCGATTCCACCAAGCGATTCGATTAAATATGCGGAATAAGAAATTAGAATAAATCCTAATTTCAGATTTATTGAAAATTGAAAAAGAAAGAAGGATGTTCTCCATCTCCAGATTAGTTCTTTATATCTATATACCGATGCGTCCAATCTTGCTACTGGTGAGGATTCCACAAGATTATGCTACAGAGACGGAGTCACATCTCTTCCTCCCACTGTAGTAGGTGCCGCCCTCTCTCTCCTCTATAGGGTTTCCATTATTTTGACTTATGAAATTGGAGGAGAGAATGGGCTATTATAGACATAGGGTAAAGCCCTAATGGGCTCCTTCCAGCATATTACTTGGGCTAGACCTGGGGCCTAATGCAAATAATAAAGTGGGCCTATGAATTAATTAATTCCCATGTCCACAACCCAAGACACCATTAATTAATTAATATTACTTATTTTTCACCACATAATTAATACTGACCTACCCCTTTATTACCACGTTATGAGAACGAGCTACATATACTTGAGAATCCCCATATTTAAGCTACTGGACATTCATTTATTAATTGGAGCTTTTCACTAGCTTCCCTCAATTAATTAATTTCTTATTTTCCTGAGCAGTACCACTCAAACCTTATCACTCGTGCTTGAATTTAATCAGCCTGTAGGTCTTTAGCACGATGAACATTGTTCATGCTCGAAATTTGCAAAGGCTTATTTGACGAGAATACTTGATAAAATAAATAAGGAAATATAAACAAACGATAATAGATGCTTGATATGAGATAAAACTTGAGTATTTTTTTTCTCTTTATTGTTATAGTAATGCTTGACTTCAATGTATCATTGTACAATAAATGCATCCCTATTTATAGGGATTAAAAACAAGAAGGCAACTTTAGACATAAAGTCACAATGCTTCGGCCGAACTTGTATCTTAAACGGTTGCGTCTCTTCGGCCGAGCAGGTTTCAACTTGAAATGGTCCGACTCAGCAATCCAGCTTATCACATTGTTGGAACTATTTAGTTCGACCAGAATGTAGTTTAGCCAACCTTGAGCTCGACAAATCTAGAGTTCGGTCAATTGTGAATTATGCCAAGCGATCTGCCTTAGCTGCATTATTTTGTATTTTAATTCATCTTCTTTGGGCTTTCTTCTTTGATGGACTACAAAATGGGCTTGCTTATTTTCAAGTCATAACAATAGCCCCCCAGCTCTCGTCCGAACTGCTTTGAAGTTTGGCAAAGTCGAAGTAATTTGATCTCAGTTTAGAGCAGTGCATTATCCTGCAAAAAATCAAAGAAGAAACAAATTTTCCCTACCCCGAATAATGTTCAGGGATGTTCAGGAGATAAAATTATTCCTGTATTGTGAGGCATAGCTTGACAAAATTTAGGAATGTTTTTTATTTCGGGCGCATCTGTAAAGCTAATAGATCGACTTATGATTATCCCTAAGTCCGTGGCTGGCTAGGCCCGTCCTGTCTTCAAATTGTACTTTGCAGGATTTAGAATACTGAAGTGTAAATTATTCTTCACAAATCAGACGGGGAGCGACCTCGGTCCCTTGGGCATACTATGCCGAAATGCCCTGGCTGTTTCTTTGGCTATCATTTCGGTTTCATAATCTTCGAGTAACTTTGCGAATACAAGATTCTATGACTTCGATATCCGAAGTTCCTCAGACAAAATTGGCTGACCCTAGCCAAGGGCTCACTTTGTCTAGAGAAAGCTTTCGCTTTATGTTCGAACAACTTTTGTGTTCGAATGAAAGATAATAATCATGAAACTTTCGTGCTCAATTTTTTTTTAAAAAGAAAAGTCAAAACATCTTTCGTGTTCGAACTCCATTCTTAAACTATAGTCTAACCGAGGTCGAACTATCACCAAAAGACGGTTGAACTTCCAGAGGCGGGATATCCTAGATTTTGAATTTCTAAAATTGTCACGTGTCCCTCTTTGGTTGGTCGAACTTAACCATTTTTCTGCAAAAATCGAGGCATATTCGTCTATAAATACCCTCACTTTTTCATTTTCTAATTTTTTATTTTCCTACTTCAGAGCGCTTCTTCGAACAGAGATCTCCACCGAGCTACTTCAAACTTTTGACCAAGGGTTAGTTCTTTTCCTGTTCATACTCTTTTTCGTGAAATATGAGTAGTTTAGTAGTAGTGGTTCGAATGATAGGAGTTGTAGTTCAGGCTCAAGTGAAGATACTGAAATAAGTAGTGGCTGAATGAGCCGATAGGATCCTCAACCCTCAGGATCTGCCGAACAGCACAATTTTGACGATCAGTATGAATTTTCCGAGCAAGCAGACAAAGAGCCAGAACCCGGCGGCCGAAATAACGAAGATGCTGCTACTGAGCAATCCAGTTCATCTTTTTCTTTAGAAGTATCCTCGGGATTAGCCCCCGGTATCTTCCCTCCGCTTTATGATCAGATCATTAAAGGTTCACTGAAGGAGTTTCCCTCTGATTTGGACTAACTAAAATTGGATGGGATACTCAAGAAGTACGACCTTTCTGTTAGGTTAAACCCTATAGCTCCCGAGGAAGGCCATCACGCTCATTGCCCGTCTTACGGGTTTATGGCTTTTTCAGCTCGGGTTTTTGAGTTTGGAATCCGTCATCCTCTTCATCCATTCTTTTTGGCTGTTATAGAGCAGTATAACATTGCCCCTATTAAGCTTTCCCCTATTTTCTGGTGTCATATGATCGACACCTATCTGATCTTTCTTGATGCCAGGCTCGAAGAGCCAACTGTCCGATAATGGAATGCCTTACTTAATTTAGTGAACAAGAGTGGCGAGGATTATTATTACTTCTCTAAACGCTCAAAAAATCCAAGCCCCCTCGTCCTTGTACCAAATCGAACTCCAAAAAATGGATTCAGGAGTTCTTTTATATTCAAATCCCAAATGATTTTCCCGGCTTAAATGAGTTTATCCGAACTCCCAATAGTACGTCTTATTACTTTTCTCAAATCCTATTTATCTTTTTACCAAACCGACCATTTACTTTTGAAGGACAAAGGAAGCCGGTCCTCTCTGATCTCGAAGTGGATAGGATCCGGAAAGCTTATAAACACAAGAAAATGAATTTCGACCAACAGCTCAGATATTGAACGTTGAGTATTCACGGCATTGATGATCCCATGGAGAGACTGTTGGAATTATATACTGAAAGCATATATGATTAAGTGTTTCGTACACTGGTCTTCATGTATGTTGCCGCAACAATGCTCGCTGTCTGATGGAACAAACATACAACGAACTATAATATCCTATTATCTCGCCTATAGGGATGATCATATGGTGTGTAGGAGATCACAGAGGATCATATGGATCGTTTGACCTAGCGAGATATAAACAGTATCACAGCTGAGACGGTCCCTGGATAGGCTGTCGGTCTAAGCTGCGGCACATCGGTTCATAAGTGGGCTTATCCTAGCTACTTGATGTGTCGGTACATGGTTATGTATTGATGGGATCAACAGTGGGATGTGCCATTCTCATTGACATATGAATGAGCCAGATCCCTAACATACTTCCTATGATCTTAAACCTAACTGAAGGATAAGGGGCACACACAGATTGACCGCACTTTGATTTACCATGGTGGCGAGTCTTACATGTACTCTTATACCCGTATTTTGGGTGTTGGCGATTTGTGTGTGGCCTGCTTAGTCTGGACGTTTAGGTAAGCATATCCGTTTCAGGATGGTGACATTCCCTGAGGAGCTCACAAGGTTCATTATGCTAAACCCTGCAGGTTGAATTATTTAATTCAGGCATAAGTGAAAAGGGGTGAGTGGCATTACTCAGGAAATAAGAGATTAATTAATTGTGGCTGATTGTCATAAGCCAAATTAATTAATGAATGTCTAAAACCTTAAATATGTGGATCATGTTAGTTTGGTGCAACCCGTTCCTAATAACGTGGTAATAAAGGGGCGAGTCAGCATTGTTATCGTGGTGAAGGTTAAAACAATGTTTTATTAATTAATTATGTTCTGGGTTGAACAAGGAATGATTAATTAATAAAGAGGGCCCACTTTATTATTTGCATCTGATCCCTGGTTTGGCCCATTAATTGCTCACAGCCCATTAGGGTTAGGGTTTCTCAAAACCCTAGCACTATATATAGGCCTTCTCTCTATCTGAATAAGTGGTTGTGATAACTAGGGTTTTCAGCATATTGAAAATAGAGAGAGACGGCGGCGGCTATCCGGTGGGAGGAACTGATCGATTCCTCCAGATCTCGGATTCAACTTGGTAGATAATCCTCACCAGATTTCCAAGGAGCAAGGGAACAGATCAGAAGATCAGATATGTAGGAACAACCGTTCATCGCCGGCGTTCAGATTCAGATCCAGATCTATTTCATCGTTATTGGCTCCGATCTAGATACAAATCAAACAGTGAAATCAGGTATTCTCTAAATCCATCCTCTGCAATTAATTTTGTAGGAGCATGCATAGGATTCGCATGGTTTATTTAATTAAAATTTATTCCTGGTATCCTAAGAACGATCCTTGGCAAGTATTTAATTAATGGCAACTCGTGTTGTCCATCGTAGACTCAAACCCTACAATTGGTATCAGAGCCAGGTTGATGTTTTTAGGCTCTATCTTGGATAGATTGAAATTAAATAAATATGTATGTTCATGGATGGATTTAAATTGTTATGGATGTTTTTGTTCTCGTGGCCTTCTCGTTTTTGGATCTGTTTTTCACCACGAGAAAATCCGTGGTTAGATTTGATAGGCAAAAATTGTAATAGATTGTAGATCTGTAATTTTTGTATTTTTATTATTCAAATCTGTAAAAATCTGAGATCCGGAAGAACGAGAAAAAAGAACGAAGAACAGACATGGAGGTGCAGCTAGGGTTCAGCTTTTCACCCACTAGCCGCCGGCGGCGGCGACCACGGCGGCGTTACAGGAGGGTGGCGGCGGCAGCAAAAAACCCTAAGGTTTCTACTGTGGCTGGGCCGCGCCCAGATTTCTGTTGCTGCTGCTCATTTTTTCGGTGAGGCACAGATGGGCCGCGCACTTCAGGCGCGCGGCGGTGGTTGTCCGCAGCAACTGTGGTCGACGTCGAGGAAAGGGTGGTCGCGGGCGGTGCTAGGGCCGTGCGTGTTTGCGCGCGGCGGTTATCAAGCAGCAAGTTTGCTACCTTGCATGATGCTCGACGGTGCCATGCCCTTGCGGCTCCTCCGGCGATGGATGTGTGTGGGCAGGCTGCGCGCGACGGTGGCGGGTGTGGCGGCAGGTGTCGCGAGCGATAGCAGGGCCGCGCGCAGTCGCACGCGGCGGTGTGAAGCAGCGCAGTCCTTGCTGCGCCTGCTGCTGTTGTGTGCGCGATTCCAGCAGACTCGCAGGTCACCGGCGACGATGGCTGCTGGTGCTGGCGTCGCAAGCGACGGTTGGGGTGGGTGGCCGGCCGCAGGCGATGTCCGGAAAGACGGCGGCGGCTGGGCTGCCTGCTGCTGGCGGCTAGGGTTTGCTGAAACCCTAGGGTTTGGCAGCCCGGGCCCGTCGGCCCGGAGGCGGCCCGCTGTTCTGAAAATTAGGGTTTTGCTGTCCTGTTTGGGCCTGAAACCCTAATTGAAGCCCACTTGCTGTTGAAGCAAATTCAAATCAGATTTCAAGTCCAACGGAGGCCCAGTTTGAAGATCTGTATTGAAATAAATTCTCTAATAGTTAGATTTAATTTATTTCAGTTGTAATCGCATCTGAGGGGCCACGAGAATTTATTTGTTTATTTATTTATTCTCGTATTGATGTGATTTATTATGTGTGCACTAGTAAATAATAGGAAAGCATGTTTATTTGCTTTAATTATTTACGGTTATAAGCATGTTGCAATTTAATTTTTGAGCATGTCTTATGTGATTTATTTTATGTTTTAAATTGTGTCTATAAATTCCGGAATCATATTAATTTATGATGGAATTTTGGGTGTGACATAATTTATGGGAACATAAAAAAATGTGTGCGCATGAAACCTTTAGAATTAAAAATACTAAGCTGGATTTTGGTTCTTTTCTAACCAAGATCATTAGACCTCCACAAATACGGCCTCTCATTAGAAGTGATGCATTTCGAAGCGTAAACGTCTACTTCAGTAGCTTGCGTTAGAAATAATTTACTAGTTCTAATGCGATGAGGTTTCTAAATAAAATATTTAGTTTAATATGAGAAGTGGGAGCCTCTGAGAAAACGTCTACTTCAGTAGCTTGCATTGAGACAACTTTCGCTGGTCTCTAAGATTAATCTAAATGGGATAACAAAGGATGTTAAGGGCAGGACGCATGGGTCTAGTACGTATGTCGAATCGCCTTTTAATGTCCGAAGTTAGGCTTGTGGTTACTTTGGCTTAGATATTGCCTGAGCACAACTCATGCATGAGATCCCTGCTCAAGATAGGTGAACATGGTCTAAAGATCTCCAATATTAATTTCTTTTGCCGGCGGATACCTGGCATGGAGAGAAATTAAAGGACCTATTTTGGTCTGGTCGAGCGTTTGCCGTAAACGTCTACTTCAGTAGCTTGCGGTAAATTAGCTTGGGCAATTGGAGGAAGCAAATTGCATTGTTTTATCTAAAGGTTCTATGCATATTTGTTTCAATTGTTCGTAGTATGTGCTTACTTTAATTCACTTATTTGTTTTCAGATATGTCTATTATTGCATCGCTCATTAGTTCAATCGTACACAATTCCTTGACTGGTCCGAGTTTTCCTGGATGGAAAAGTGACATTGTCAAGCTCTTGGATTCATTTGGACATTTGTTTGTTCTGCAAACTCCCTGTCTGAGTTCGCCGACTCATACATCTTCCGATGAGGAGCGTGCACAGTATCACATGTGGATGTGGTCGAATGGCATGGCCAGATAATATATCTTGGCTGGTATGTCAGATGCACTGCATCCTCGTTATAGTGATGTATGGCCTGCGCGTGACATTATGCAACGTCTTGACGTAGCATATGGCAGACTCGATGGACATGTTAGATCCAGTCTTATCAAGCGTATTGTAAGATAGAAAATGGGTGGGAACTGTTTCGGTACGTGAACATGTGGAATCACTCATTCAGCTCATAGATGAGTACACATTAATGGGTGGTCAAATTGACAATGATGTCAAAATTGACTTGATACTCAACACGTAACCGAAGTCATTTGATGACTTCAGAATTTCTGTTGAGAAAAACAAGAGTGAGTATACTGTTCACAGTCTGCTCGAGGATCTTGTATCAACAGAAGCTTCTTCAGTCTTTTCTATGAGTCACTCTGATTAGCTTCCGAGTCGAAAGAGTGATGTCAAAGAAAAGAGGAAAGAAGGAAGCAGTGGGAGCAGTATTGCATTATCGGTTCATTCCAGATCTCTTGCTAAAAGTTCTTTGAAATCGTGTCGTAATGACAAGAAGAAGAAGAATGGTAAAGGAGAGAACAAAGGAAAGAAAGATAACAAGAAGGACAAATGTTTCAAGTGTGGCAAGAAGAGACACTGGAAAGTAAATTGTCCAAGTTTGGTAACTAAGGGACAAGGTACGTCATCTTTTGCACTGGTTGTTGAAACATGTTTAGTATCAGTTTTCTACCCCTTAGTGGGTAGTGGTAACTGAGGTCACTAATCGTGTTTGCTACACTTTGCAAGGAATCAAGCTTAAGGCTTGAAGATGGCGGGATTACCATCTCCAAGATTAATGCTGGAAGATGCTACTTCAGTTGATGGAGATTTTACTTTGAGTTTATGTTAAAACTCTGTTTTAATTCAAGTTTCTGAAGAGATGTTGTTTTGGTTTTGATAAACACATCTTTCATCAATTGTAATGGATTATCAGTTATTCGATAGAGTTTATCTATCACGGTTAAATAACAATGTTTTCTATTATGGATGATTGTCTCTTCATTACTTGATTGCATAAACTATCAGTGTTCTAAGGTATAATTTAAAGAATTTCTATAGAGATAGGTTACATCAGTCCAAGTAGTTTTAAGTAATTCATGGAATTATGGATTCAATCCAGGTATTCCTAAGAATGGTACTTATGACAACTACTTAGAGATATAAGATGGTAACCAGGCCTTTTAATAGGCAAATTATATCTCTATAATTTGCTGGTTTGAGTCTACTTCCGCAGTTGCCTTAACAGGCATTGATACTGTAATCATTTAAGATTTGGATATGTTTATCTAGTTCACTACAAGTCTTAGTCTCTTGCTTTAATCAAGAGCTTTCAAGACTAAGGTAGAGAATAAGTTAAACAAGACCGTAAAAACATTATGGTTCATTCATAATGGTATATCTTAAGTGATGGGGTTCTACAGTATCTAGCAGAGCAAAGGGATTGCATCCCAGTTAACTACACCTATTATCCCTCGATTGGGATAGTATAGGTAAAACGAAATAAGATTCTTTAAAAGTTTATAAGTTATGCCAGCTTTGCCAAATTTTCGTTTTTGGGAACAGCGCCAAAGACAGTTGTTTGTTTGCTTAATCTAGTGTCTTCTAAATCAGTTTCTAAATACCCTAGCAGATCTTGACTATGTCAAAAGGGCAATGATGGGTGATTCGGCTGTCAAGCTGATATAGGAAACTGATTGTTTTGAAGAAAGGTTTAAGCTAGTACTGCTTTGTGGGCTGTTCCAGGTAAACGAAAAAGATGGTTGCTTTGTGTATCCTAGATACAAGCAAGTTGTATGGGATGAAACCATGAATCCAAATGTGAGTTTGTTCTCTAACATTTTAGAGAAGACAATTCAACTCCATCAGGAAATACCCCGTGGCATATTGAGCATACCTTGGAAGGTATGGTACCAATTGCACGGTCACCTGTGTAATGTGGTAAACCACAAATTTATGCACCATTAACTGACAACGTAAAAGGAGCATCGTTGCAGTGGGAGGTTGCCTTAACAGGCTTAATGGTACTGGTTCGTGGAAACAGTCTCTCGACTTGTTCCCAGCTTAACGAACAACATCGTACTCATCCCTTAAAGCGCAACGAAGCTGTTAAGACAAATGATGCGGCTTAATGACGTCAAGTCATGGATTCAGAAATGAATCAGTAAATGTTATGGTCGTGTATCGGGATCAGTGATTGCCAAATAGCTTACTAGCTATAAGTAACTGATTGATATACAAGGAAAGAAATTCTTGAATGGTAACCTAGTATATTCGAATATCTAGGTTAGTGAGTAAGGTATGTTTCACAACAAGACTTTCTCACTGGTTGCAACTGTTAAACCCATTCGAATTCTTTTAACCATAACAGCACATATGAATCTAAATATCTGGAAGATAGATGATGTCATCCGTATTTTATAAACGGGTACCTTGATAAAAGGTGACGACATCTGTATGCAACAACCAGATAAGTTATGTGCAAAGCATCATGTCTGGAAGCCAAGGAAGTTCAAATATGAACTTAAAGGTGCTTCAAGGTCATGTAACAGACATTTCGATATTGTCTATCGAGAATGATAGTTTCATGTACCAGTTATGTGTCAGCGGAAGCGTGGTTTTTCCTTGCACATTATGTAGATGGTATTTTCACATTTGGAAACGGTGTGGAGATATTGTCAGGCATAAAGGATGGTTATCCGAATAGTTTCAGAAGTAGGACTTATGAGATCTTGGAACATCTTTTGAATTAAAGTCTTGTGTGGTCACAAGAAAAGGATGTTCAGGTATCTCAAGTCGCTTAAATTGATTCTGTGGTGTGTCGTTCACAGCAAGAAAGATTGTTGTCTTTCTACATTGTAAACGAATGAAGGTAGATATCTGTAATGCTATAAGCATGTTAAACAGATATCAGTTCAACTCTGGATAGGCTTATTGGTTAATGAATGAGCCTTGTGAGTTGAATGACATCGGATATCCAGGAGGATCATAAGGAAAGGGAATCGACCTCTAACTATGTGTTGGCCTTGGAGGAGGAGTTATAGGAATCTAACACAGAAGTGTGTTGCGGATTCCGGTATGAAGGCTGAGTTTTTGTCAGCTTCATTAGCTTCGCAAGAAGCAGTATAACTCCGATGCCATCCTCTAGAGGTGTGTGTTCTGAGTTTGCCTAATTAAATCACAAGGATTTGTGATTATGGTGGTGCAATGACAAACTCAAGGGAACCCAAGACTCACAAGGTGGTGAAACACATAGGATGTGTGGTATCACATCATACGAGAAATCGTGACAAGAGGTGAGCTGAATGCAGTGGGAGTGATTGATAGTATAGACACACTTAATACTTTGGTAAAGCAATGGTATTATGCTTTAAGTATAAGTGGGAGATTGTTGGAATTATATACTGAAAGCATATATGATTAAGTGTTTCGTACACTGGTCTTCATGTATGTTGCCGCAACAATGCTCGCTGTCTGATGGAACAAACATACAACGAACTATAATATCCTATTATCTCGCCTATAGGGATGATCATATGGTGTGTTGGAGATCACAGAGGATCATATGGATCGTTTGACCTAGCGAGATATAAACAGTATCACAGCTGAGACGGTCCATGGATAGGCTGTCGGTCTAAGCTGCGGCACATCGGTTCATAAGTGGGCTTATCCTAGCTACTTGATGTGTCGGTACATGGTTATGTATTGATGGGATCAACAGTGGGATGCGCCATTCTCATTGACATATGAATGAGCCAGATCCCTAACATACTTCCTATGATCTTAAACCTAACTGAAGGATAAGGGGCACACACAGATTGACCGCACATTGATTTACCATGGTGGCGAGTCTAACATGTACTCTTATACCCGTATTTTGGGTGTTGGCGATTTGTGTGTGGCCTGCTTAGTCTGGACGTTTAGGTAAGCATATCCGTTTCAGGATTGTGACATTCCCCGAGGAGCTCACAAGGTTCATTATGCTAAACCCTGCAGGTTGAATTATTTAATTCAGGCATAAGTGAAAAGGGGTGAGTGGCATTACTCAGGAAATAAGAGATTAATTAATTGTGGCTGATTGTCATAAGCCAAATTAATTAATGAATGTCTAAAACCTTAAATATGTGGATCATGTTAGTTTGGTGCAACCCGTTCCTAATAACGTGGTAATAAAGGGGCGAGTCAGCATTGTTACCGTGGTGAAGGTTAAAACAATGTTTTATTAATTAATTATGTTCTGGGTTGAACAAGGAAGGATTAATTAATAAAGAGGGCCCACTTTATTATTTGCATCTGATCCCTGGTCTGGCCCATTAATTGCTCACAGCCCATTAGGGTTAGGGTTTCTCAAAACCCTAGCACTATATATAGGCCTTCTCTCTATCAGATCAAGTGGTTGTGATAACTAGGGTTTTCAGCATATTGAAAATAGAGAGAGACGGCGGCGGCTATCCGGTGGGAGGAACTGATCGATTCCTCCAGATCTCGGATTCAACTTGTTAGATAATCCTCACCAGATTTCCAAGGAGCAAGGGAACAGATCAGAAGATCAGATCTGTAGGAACAACCGTTCATCGCCGGCGTTCAGATTCAGATCCAGATCTATTTCATCATTATTGGCTCCGATCTAGATCTGTAGATCAAACGGTGAAATCAGGTATTCTCTAAATCCATCATCTGCAATTAATTTTGTAGGAGCATGCATAGGATTCGCATGGTTTATTTAATTAAAATTTATTCCTGGTATCCTAAGAACGATCCTTGACAAGTATTTAATTAATGGCAACTCGTGTTGTCCATCGTAGACTCAAACCCTACAGAGACTAACCCCCAAAGAGCTGCTCAGGTTCGAGCAAGAACAACAGCAAAAGAAAATGATGAGGAAGAAGAAGGAGGTCGTCCCGAAGGACAAGGGACCCCATGCTTCCAAACCCAAAGATAAAAATGCGGATGCCCTAAAGACGAAGACCGAGCTGCTGGTGCCTCGTCTAGAAATCTGACTGTAACTCCGACCTCTCATAAAAATAAGAGAGATCGGGTTCCCAAGTAGTTTGAGGAGTCAGAAGAGCAAGAGCAACCTTTCGAGTGCCGAAAAAAGTCTCAAGAAACTGCTTTGGAAATTCTTGATCTGACTGGGTCCAAACTAGCGGGACAGGAGACTGGTCATCGTCTAGGAAGGGAAACTGAGGCGGCCAGCGAAGGAGAGATCGAGGCCGAATGACATAAGAGATTGATGTCCATCGCGACTTTCCATACTTTCGCCGACATGCTCTTCGATGGCCCGCCTTGGCCGACTAAAGCTTCAGCTCGGCGATCCTTACTTGAGAATGCTCGTAATTCCCTCTTGGTAGGCAGAACACCTTGTCAATATTATTATTATTTTTCCTTTTCCTATGTCCGAACTGACAGGCTCTTTTTAGGGATTCTGTGGAATGGTCGAGGATTACGAGCAATGCTTCCGGAGTCTTAGGGACGAGCGCAAGGACCTCGCCCAAATAGAAAAAGAGCGAGATGTAACCCTCAAAGAGCAGAATCAACTGGTATCCAAGCTGTTGGTTGTCATTGCGAGCTGTTAGCAGGACCTAGTTGAGCAATTGACTATGGACCGACAGTCGGTAGTTGAAGAGCTGGCCCAAGTTAGGGACTGCAACGATAAGCTTAATGAGGAGTTGACGATCGAGGTCCAGATGTGCATTGAGACTGAGCATAAGTTAAAAGTTGAGGTTGCAGAAGCAAAGAGTGCCTTGGAGCTAGCTCGGACAACCGGTGAAGGTCTCTACCTTGCTCAATGGCTGACTACTCCTTTCGGCTCGACAACTTTCAGTATGATGGAAGAGCTGATTTGGAAAAAGGTGAGGTCGGTTGTGAAGGAGAAGTTTCCAGAGCTCGATCTTGGCTTCATCTATTCTACTTCAGTTGCTTCCAAAGGGTCCGAGGATGAAAATCCAGATGATGAAACCTTTTCAAAGCATTTAGAGGATAATTTAAAACGAGACGAGCAGAACCGGGACAAGCAGGATGACCCAAACCAGTCTAACAAGGAGCAGCCAAATCTCAATACTTGAAACTTTTTTTTCTGAAATTTGTATTTGAACAATCTACTTTTAACTCTGGATAATTGTGTAACTCCCCTTTGATTTTGCAATCCAAATAGCTTTATGTAATTTCTATTTTACGATCTTTGTACAGCATGAGTGGTTCTTTCAAACACATGTCATCATTTGAATTGAATTTGATCGAGTCGAGTATCCGAGAAAACTCTAAATTTAATTGATACTTAACTAAATAACAACTCCAACTAATTTTTCGAGTTGTACAAGATTACATGAGCTGAGCTATTGATAATTCGAATTGACTTTGAGAACTATACAGGACTTGATTCGAACTATTGTTACAATTCTCGAACAATAATGTCCGAACTAGCTTTCGTATTGTTCGAACTACAAGTTCGAATTTGCATGAAACCTAAAAATAAAATCTTTTTAAGTACTTGATATTCCATGCGTTCGGGACTACCTTTCCTTCGGGAGTTTGAAGTCAATAAGCGCCCTTTCCAACCACTGAATCAATAATACAGGGCCCTTCCCAGCTCGGTCTTAGCTTTCCAACGTTAAGCTCTTGAGTGTTTTGGAAGACTTGTCAAAGAACCCAATCTCTAGTTCGAAATGACCTTACGCGAATTGACTTATTGTAGAACTTTTCTACACTTCTTTGGATTCATGTCATTCATCCTGAGGCCTCCATCCTTTGTTCTTCGAGTAATTCAAGTGAGTCGAAGAGCTTTTCCTTAATTTGTTCTTCATCAAATAGCTCGACTCTTGGACTTCCTTGAATCACTTCAATGGGGGATACAACATCAACTCCATAGGCTCTCAAAAAGGAGTTTCTCCCGTGGCCATTTTGTATGTAGTTCAATATGCCCACAGTACGGCCCAAGCTGATTTTTGGGCTGAGAGTTTTCTCTTTAAAATATTGATGATCGTTTTATTAGACGATTCAGCCAGACCATTGGCTTCGGGATATCTCGGGGTTGAAAACAGAAGATGAGCTCCAATTGTTTCACAATAATCTTTAAACTTTTTGCTAGTGAATTGGCGTCCATTATCCGTAATGATTTCCCGAGGTAGCCTGAACCGACAGATAATCTTTTCCTACAAGAAGGTGATCATCTCAGTGTCTCTTTTCCGAGAAAGTGGTTCGGCTTCGACCCATTTAGTGAATGAATCAGCGGCCACTACTAAATATTCTTTCTGACCCTTAGCCTTGGGTATTTTTCCCATGATGTCGATTCCCCACCAAGAGAATGGCCAAGCAGGTATGCTCGAGTGAAGTGGTTTGGCATGCAAATGTGTTAGTCCTACGAACCTTTGACAGTTGTTGCATTTTCGAACTTCCCCGTCAGCATCCTTTTTTAAGGTCGGCCAATAAAATCCCGCCGTGATGGTTTTGTGAGCCAAACTCCTGGAGCCCGAATGGTTCCACAACTTCCAGAGTAAATTTTTGAAAGGACCGAAGAGGTTTCTTTCTCGGATACACATTTTAGTAATGGTCCATCGAAGGATCTCTTATAGAGTTGCTCGTCCAAGAGGACGAATCGTGTGTTGGAATTGTATACATAAAAGCATTATGATTGGTATATTAGGAAATGTTATGTTTGATATACTGGTAATCATTAATGACTTGCAATAAACAACTCCTGTCTGACTTAACAATCATATGATGCGAACAAACACATCCAATTATCTCGTCGATAGGGAGATCATACGGTGTGTAAGAGATCACAGAAGATCGTATAGATCGTTCGACCTAGCGAGATATTAATAGTTATCACAGCCGAGACAGTTTCTGGTTTGGCTGTCGGTTTAGGCTGCGGCACACAAGTCCATAAG
>JAPKLW010001838.1:91730-113094 GCA_026898455.1 Plectranthus barbatus | reverse complement strand
GTTTGAAGTTTCACTTTTGAAACCCTAGAGAGATTGTGAGAGAGTGGGCGGCTGTAGATCCGGTAGCGTATCCTCACCAGATTTCCGGATCGAGCAAGGGAACAGATCAGAAGATCAGATCTGTAGGAACACCATCGTTTTGATCGATTCCAGATCCAGATCTGCACCATCTTCATTGCCGTCATCGATCTAGATCTGTAGATCAGTCATTGGAGTTTAAGGTATTCCTTTGAATCTACAAATTAAATTAAATAGGAGCATGCATAGGGCATTTACTGTTTGTCATGATATTTATTTTGATATCCATAAATCGAATCCAGAGTTAAAATAAATGGCGATTCATGTCACCTATTGTAGACTCAGTTCCTACATCGTGCAGCTCTTTGGGTCAACTGGATGGCTTCGACCTTTTGTAGTGGTAGAACTCCCTATGATAAGTATTTTATAATTAGAGTCATCCATGATTCTTGGGGTTCGTCGATTGGGCATATTTCCATCAGTTCAGACTCACGATCTCTGGTGGCCAGCTAGAGTGCCACAGTGAATGGTATAGTTCGAGTTCCCCCTAAACTAGCAGCCATGACCAGGTTTGCTAGGGCGTCTGCATGTGAATTTTCTTCTGGGGTATGTGCGACACTTTCACTTCTTTGAATCTTAACTCGAGCTCTTTTGCAAGTTCATGATATGCCAACATGCGAACATCCCTTGCTTGGAATTCGCCTCGAACTTGGTTCACGACGAGCTAGGATTCGGACTCGATTTTTAATTTTTGGACTTTAAGATCTAGTGCTAGATTTAGTCTGACAATTAACACTTCGTACTCCGCAATGTTATTTATTGTTCAAAATTTAAAGTTTATTACTCTTTCAATGACCCATTTTTCAGGAGATATGAGTAATATCCCGGCTCCACTCCCCCTAGAATAATTGGAGCCGTCTATAGAAAGGGTCCAGAATTTTACTTTATCCGAAGTGGGTCCGAGCTCAATTTCGGCCATAATCTGGAGGTTGGGTGTATAATTTGCGATAAAGTCTGCCAGTATTTTAGAATTTATCGTACTTCTAGGTTCGAAATGAAGTCCGTAGCCCCCGAGCTCGATTGCCCATTTCATAATTCGGCCAAATAGGTCTGGTTTGGATAGAACGTGCCGAATCGGTAATGATGAGACCACTTTGATTTGATGTGACTTAAAATATGGTCTTACTTTCCTTGAAGCCATGACCAAGGTGAGGACGAGCTTCTCCAAAGCTGGATACCGTGTCTCAGCATCGAGAAGAGTTTGTCTGACATAATAGATAGGGTGATGGTTTCCGTTCACCTCTCGAATGAGCACAACACTTATGGCTTTCTCTGAAATAGCCATATATAACTTTAACTCATCACCGGGTTCAGCCTTTGTCATGATGGGAGGACTCGCTAAATATTGTTTTAAGGAATTGAGTGCCTCGGCACATTATTGAGTCTATCTAAACCTTTTTGCTTTTCTAAGCAGGGAGAAGAACAAACTCGTCTTATTCGAGCATCGAGCCACAAATCTACTAATTGCTGCCAGTTTTTTGATCATCTGTTGTACATCCTTTATGTTCTGCGGTGGTCGGATGTTCTGGATCGCCTTTATTTGTAGTGGATCAGCCTCAATTCCTCTTCGGTTGATCACACATCCAAGAAATTTTTTGGACGAGACGCTGAAGATGCATTTTGCTGGGTTCAACCTCATATTGAACTTTTCCAATATTTGGAATGCTTCTGATAAATGCCGAAGGTGGTCCTCGAAAGAATTTGATTTTACCAAGATATCATCTATGTATACCTCTATGGTTCGGCCGATCTTATGTTTGAAAATTCGGTTCATCAATCTTTGAAAGGTCGAACCTGCATTCTTTAGGCCGAATGAAATAACTTTGTAGCAATAAATTCCTTGGTTGGTCATAAATGCCATTTTCCTCGTCTGGGGGGGTACATTTTGATCTATTTATACCCCAAGAAGGCATCCATGAAGCTCATAACGCTGAATCCTGCAGTGGTATTAACGAGCCGGTCAATGTGTGGGAGTGGGAATGGGTCTTTCGGACAAGCCTTGTTTAAGTCTGTGTAATCCACACAAACCCGGTTCTTGTCATTCTTCTTTTTAACCACAACCACATTTGCAAGCCATTCGGGATACTTTACTTCCCAAATGAATCCCACCTTGAGTAAATTACTGACCTCTTCGACAATTGCTTTGTTTAGCTCAGGGACGAATCTTTTTTGTTTTTGTTTGACTGGTTTGAATTTCGAATCGACGTGCAGTCTGTGGGAGATTATCGAGGGATCGATTCCTGGCATATCCGAGTGTGAAAATGCAAAATTTCCCTTATTCCGAGCAAGGAAGGTTTGCATTTCGTGTCTTTGCTCTGACCAACTTTTCCCCGATGATAGTTGTCCGAGATGGACAATCCACGTCGAGCGAGATTTTCGAGCTACCTTCAATTTGCTCGGCTTCTGTCATATGAACTATTCGAAGAGTTACTACATCGCTACTTTTCAAAGCGAGCTGATCTCTCCTAATAGTTCGGACTCCCCATGGAGTCGGAAATTTTATCATTTGATGATAATATGAAGATGGCACGACCTTCATGGCATGGATCCATGGTCGACCGATCAAAACATTATACACCGAAGGAGCATCAACCAGTTGGAAATGAGTTGACAAGTTCCTTCGGCGAATACTGGTAGTGTTATTTCTCCGAGAGAATTTAGCTTCTCTCCACAGAACCCAACAACTGTAATTGGGTCTTTGATATGTGCGTAAAATGACCTATATTTCGATTTGTGAGCGTGCATGTTTGTGGCCATTTTACTCCTATATCATATGTATTTTGATTATTTTTGTTGTGTTCTCGTTTTTTGTGTGTTTCGGATGATGTAGGTTAGGTTTTGAGCATAAAAAACATTTTTGGCTTAGTTTTGGAGGATTTTCACCCGAGCCGGGAGCCAAAGGGAAGCAAGCTCGACCGAGCGGAGCAGAGAAGAGGAGCAGGCCAGATTTCAGAGAGCAGGCTCGGTCGAGCCACGTTGGACAGAGAGCAGGCTCGGTCGGCCCTGCATCGCTTGACCGAGCCACGTCGAACAGAGAGCAGGCTCAGTCGAGCCATCCTTGGCTTGACCGAGCCAGAGCGGGAAATTTTGGTGGTTTTCCCATTTTCAAGCTGTCTCGGGCCATCAGATCTTGGCCCGGGCGATCCGAGGCCCTGTTTGCTCGTCTATATAAAGGGGAAATTTGAGTTTTAAGAGAACTTTTGCAAAAATTTCATAAGATCAAATTAGAAATTCTCCAAAATTCCATCTTCCATCCTCATTCCATCCAAATCCAAGAGGATCAAGAGCAAGATCTATAACAAATTGGTGAAGATTAAAGAGAATCAAGGGTAGATCAAGTGCAAGGAATTCAATTCATCTTTCAAATTTGTAATGGATTGTCTTTCATTTTCTCTTGTATTGAACAAATTGAAAGTTATGGAGAACTAGAATTCTTGTGAGTGTTGTTTGTATTAATAATGTGTGAAATTGAGATTGAATGTTGAACGTTTACCTTCCTATGAGAGTTTAAATCACACTAGATCTCATCTCCAACCACCTAGGTGTAGGTAATAGCCAACGTAGGTGGTATTAGACGTGAACACTGCAACCAATACGCGGGTGGAATCATCGCGAATAGTGTGAATTCATGTGATTCTAAATCCAATCCACGTGCCGAAATAGGTCATAAGGCTAAAATCTATGTTCTATAAGGAGTGAACTAGGAATTGATAACGTGACTATTTGAGACTACTAGGTTCATCTACGGTTAACTCGCCGTGACAAGGGGTTAACTACCTTAGAGTGGATTGCTCAATCTCATTGGAATTAAATAGAGTTTACATCATGATTCGATCTAAATTGAACACATTGGATATTCACACAACACTCACTCTTATCTCATTGATTGAACTTGCTACTTTGTCTACCTATTTTGGAAATCATAGATTGGTTGATTAATCAATTTCTATTCAAACATGATTGTCATTGTGTTTTACTTTGTTTACGCTTTAGCCTAGTTTATGTTTTTGCCTAGTTGATATAACAACTCAACGACTTAAGTTTTGCCTAACTATAAAATTCATACGAGTAAAAAGTAATCTATAGGGCGAAGTTAGAAGGATCCTTGGATTGATAATTTTAACTTGACAAGTGTTTTTACACGACATCAAGTTTTTGGCGCCGTTGCCGGGGAATCCTTTTAGTAGGTCTATAGATATTGTTGAAAGTATGGATATTGTATGTTAGGTGTTTGATCATTTGTTTGTGTGATTTTTAGTTCTTGTGTGGTATTTGTTCTTGCTTTGTTTGTGGATTTATCTTGGTTTTGTTATTGGCCTTTGTGAAGTTTTGTAGGTGGTATATGATAACTAGATCCAAAGCTCGTAAGCTTGAAGAGAGGAAGTTCTGACAAAGGCGAGATAACATTGAATTTGAATTTGAAATGGAAAACCATGGTGAGGATGCGGTTCGAATTGAGGAATTGGAAAGGCAACTTGAACTTATGAAGGTAATGATGAACGAGAGAAATGGACCACGAAGACCGCTCAAAAATCTATTTAGACCGCAAGGGGAACAAACAACCGAAGGGTTCCGGTTGGGAGTTAATGCAACTCTGTTTGAGATCAAACCGCAGCTGGTGCAGATGATATAGAATAATCAATTCGGGGGGGCATGCTACGGAGGATCCAAACGTCCACATATCAAGGTTCTTGGAGATCACAGATACGATAAAAATTAATCAAGTTCTCCAGGATCAAATAAAGTTGCGGCTGTTTTCATTTTCCCTACGCGATGGAGCTCGGAATTGGTTTGAGGGGCTGGACAAGTCGAACATTGCTACATGGGATGAACTCTGAGAAATTTTTTTGTTCAAGTTCTTTCTGCCTATCTTGACATTGAAGAGGTGAGCCGACATTACATCTTTTGGGCAGCGATATGACGAGCCACTTTATGAATCATGGGATCGATTTGTGAGCTTCTTTGTAAATGTCCGAGGCATGACCTTTCCCGAAGCCAGCAAATTTGCCAATTTTATGGGGGATTAAATTACGACACTAAAGTGATGATGGATGCCTCATCGGGAGGTGCTTTACTTGACCAAGAGGAAGAAGATGCTTGGAAAACAATAGAAAAGATGGTAGAAAATAGCTTCCATTGGCCGAAAGAACGAAAGGATTATAGATCGGTGAAGTCGGTTAATGATACCAAGGAAAGTGGGGATTTCAAAGAACAAATTGCTGCCATGAAAAGGAAGCTTGATGCATTATCTACTTCGGGGGGTAGAAGGGAGGATATGATGGTGATTAAGCATGAGGAGGCTTACCCGGAAAATGTGAATTTTGTCAACCAACGAATGGGGTACAACAATCGACCTCAATACAATCCACCAGGAAATATGTATTACCATCCCTCCAACTGTTTCCACCTGAACTTCTCTTATGCAAATCCCAATAATGCTCTTAATACTCCGATGCAATTGGAAGGAGGGGGAAGTAGTAGACAAGGAAGTTATGCTGGGGGAAGTAGTAGATATGGCAATCAAGAGATGAGGAGAAATCCGAGTGAGGAAATTGATAAACATTTTGAGAAGTATGACGGGATGTTTGCTGAGATCTAGTTGCAAAATTTTTTGATAGCCAAACAATTAAGTGGCAAACACCAAGCTGGGAAGTTTCCAAGCGATACCGAAGTTATACAAAAGAAAAGTTGCAATATGGTTGACGATGAGAGTAGATTGGATGAGAGATTGGAGGTGATGACTCCAAAGGTTTTGGAAGGAGAAATTATTGTGGTGAATGAAGAAGTGAAGATTGTTGAAGATGAGAAAGTGGAAGAAAAGCAAGAGGATCAAACCAAAGACGTTCACTTCTTTGATTATGTGAAGAAAGGAGATATAGAAATGCCACTACCGGAAGAGATAGAACGTGTGCCGTTGTTAGATGAGCTCATCGGAGTTGAGATAATTTCGAATAGTGAACCATTTGAATTGGGAAGAAATGAACAAGAAGAGAAGAGAATTGCTAACAAGAAGGAAGATCCGAGGGGTTTTGTTATTAGTTGTAAACTTGGAGATGTAAGCATTGAAAAGGCTTTGTGTGACTCCGGAGCTAGCATGAATGTAATGTCATGGGATTTGTACAAGGAATTGGATGTCGGAGTCCTTAAGCCCACGAGCCAAGTCTTACAAATTGCGAATCATGCTTTATTTTGCCCACATGGGATTGTTGAGGACGTGCACGTAGAGATTTTGACATTTACATTTCTGGGGGATTTCCTTGTGGTTGATATGAGGAATAAAGGTGGCATAAAATTCATCTTTGGATGACAATTTTTGCATACAACCGATGCCTTTTTCGATATGAAGCATGGTGAGCTTACCTTTAGTTGTTGTGGGAAGGAGGTTGTATTTTCTTTACCTCCGAGAAGCTCGAATGAGTTTGAGGTTGAGAAAGCTGGTAAGAAGAAGAGATTAAAGGATGTTGTTGACCCAGAATGGGACTTCGTGGGTGAAGAAAATGAAGAGAATGATGATCCGGGGGACTATGTTGAGCATGACCAAGGGAGGACGAAGAAAGCTTGAGTTGATTGTGATCCACCTCGTAGTGTTAGAAGGAAAATTTTCTTTCCGGAGGAGCAAGTGTCAAATGAACGAGGTATGATTTCGGGTTCCACACTTTTGACCATGATTGAGAATTGAGGTAAGGTCATCGAGCTATCGACGTTAAAAAGCGCTTGTTGGGAGGCAACCCTACGGTTTTTTCATTTCGGTTATTTTCATGTTTGGAATAAATGTTGGTTATTTGATTTTGTGAGTTTGATGTTTTGTTTGTTTTTGTTGAAGGATTTTTGATTGTTGGTTGTTCTACGGACTTATGTTGTTGTTGTAGGGTTTGAGTCTACGATGGACAACATGAGTTGCCATTAATTAAATTCTTGCCAAGGATCGTTCTTAGGATACAAGGAACAAATTTCAATTAAATAAACCATGCGATCCTATGCATGCTCCTACAAAATTAATTGCAGAGGATGGAATTTAGGAATACCTGATCTTCACCGTTTGATCTACAGATCTAGATCGGAGAATAAACGATGAAGTAAAACTGGATCTGAGATTGAACACCGGCGATGGACAATTGTTCCTACAGATCTGATCTTCTGATCTGTTCCCTTGCTCCTTGGAAATCTGGTGAGGATTATCTACCAAGTTGGATCCGAGATTTGGAGGAATCGATCAGTTCCTCCCACAAATCAGCCACCGCTGTCTCTCCCTCTATTTTCAATATACTGAAAAGTCTAACTTGATCTGATAGAGAGAAGGGCTATATATAGTGTTAGGGTTTTGAGAAACCCTAACCCTAATGGGCTTGAGCAGTTCATGGGCCAGACCAGGGACCAGATGCAAATAACAAAGTGGGCCCTCTTTATTAATTAATCCTTCCTTGTTCAACCCAGAACATAATTAATTAATAAAACATTGTTTTAACCTTCACCATGGAAACAATGCTGACTCGCCCCTTTATTACCCCGTTATTAGGAACGGGATGCACCAAACTAACATGATCCACATATTTAAGGTTTTAGATATTCATTAATTAATTTGGTTTATGACAATCATCCATAATTAATTAATCTCTTATTTCCTGAGTAATACCACTCACTCCTTTTCACTTATGCTTGAATTAAATAATTCAACCTGCAGGGTTTAGCATAATGAACCTTGTGAGCTTCTCAGGGAATGTCACCATCCTAAAACGGATATGCTTACCTAAACGTCCTGCCTATGCAGGCCACACACAAATTGCCAACACCCAAAATACGGGTATAAGAGTACATGTAAGACTCGCCACCATGGTAAATCAAAGTGTGGTCAATCTGTGTGTGCCCCTTATCCTTCAGTTAGGTTTAAGATCATAGGAAGTATGTTAGGGATCTGGCTCATTCATATGTCAATGCGAATGGCACATCCCACTGTTGATCACATCAATACATAACCATGTACCGAAACATCAAGTAGGTAGGATAAGCCCACTTATGAACCGATGTACCGCAGCTTAGACCGACAGCCTATCCAGGGACTATCTCAGCTGTGATACTGTTTTTATCTCTCTAGGTCAAACGACTCATATGATCCTCTGTGATCTACTTCACACCATAAGGTTATCCCTATAGGTGATATAGTAAGATATTATGGTTCGTTGTATGTTCGTTTCATCAGACAACGAGCATTGTTGTAGTAACACATATATGAAGACCAGTGTACAAAACACTTAATCATATATGTTTTCAGTATACAATCCCAACAATCTCCCACTTATACTTAAAGCGTAATGCCATTGCTTTATCAAAGTATTAAGTGTGTCTATGCTATCAATCACTCCCACTGCATTCACACGATTTCTCGTATGATGTGATACCATACATCCTATGTGTTTCACCACCTTGTGAGTCTTGGGTTCCCTTGAGTTTGTTATTGCACCAACATGATCACAATTCCATGTGATTTAGGCAAACTCAGAACACACACCTCTAGAGGATAACACCGGAGTAATAATGTCTCTTGCAAAGCTAATGAAACTGTCATAAACTCAGCCTTCATACCGGAATCCGCAACATACTTCTGTTTTAGATTCCTATAACTCCTCCTCCAAGGCCAACACATAATTAGAGGTCGATTTCCTTTCGTTATGATCCTCCTGGATATCCGATGCCATTCAACTCACAATGCTCATTCATTAACCAATGTACCTATCCAGAGTTGAACTGATATCTGTTTAACATGCTTATAGAAGTACAGATATCTAACTGCGTTCATTTACAACATAGAAAGACAACAATCTTCCTTGCTATGAACGACTCACCACAGAATCAATTTAAGCGACTTGAGATACCTGCACATTCTTTTCTTGTGTCAACACAAGACCTTAATTCAAAAGACCTACTTCTGAAAATGTTCGGATAACCATCCTTAATGCCTGTTGATAACTCCACACCATTTCAGAATGTGAAAATGCCACCCACATAATGTGCAAGGAGACCACGCTTTCGCTGACTCATAACTGGTACATGAAACTCTCATTCTCGACAGATAATATTGAAATGTCTGTTTCATGACTTTGAAGCTCCTTTAAGTTCATACTTGAACTACCTTGGCTTCCAGACATGATGCTTTTCGCTTTACGGCACATAACTTATCTGGTTGTTGCATACAGATGTCGTCACCTTATATCAAGGTACCCGTTTATAAAATATGGATGACGTCATCTATCTTCCAAATAATTAGATTCATATGTGCTGTTATGGTTAAAAGAATTCGAATGGGTTTAGTAGTTGCAACCAGTGAGAAAGTCTTGTTGTGAAACATACCTTACTCACTAACCTAGACACTCAAATATACTAGGTCACCATTCAAGCATTCTTCTTGTATATGAATTAGTTACCTATAGCCGGTAAGCTATTTGGGAATCACTGATCCTAATATACAACCATAACCTTTACTGATTCATTTCTGAATCCATGACTTGACGTCATTAAACTGCATCTTTTGTCTTAATAGCTTAGTTGCGCTTTAAGGGATAAGTACGATGTTGTTCTTTAAGCTGGGAACAAGTCCAGGGACTGTTTCCACGAACTAGTACCATTAAGCCTGTTAAGGCAATCTCCTACTACAACAATGCTCCTTTTACGTTGTCAGTTAATGGTGCATTAATTTGTGGTTTACCACCTTACACAGGTGACCGTGCAATTGGTACCATACCTTCCAAGGTATGCTCAATATGCCACGGGGTATTTCCTGATGGATTTGAATTGTCTTCTCTAAAACTTTAGAGAACAATCTCACATTTGAATTCATGGTTTCATCCTATACAATTTGCTTGTATCTAGGATATACAAAACAACCATCCTTTTCGTTTACCTAGAATAGCCCACAAAGCAGTACTAGCTTAAACCTTTCTTGCAACCAATCAGTTTCCTATATCATCTTAACAACCGAATTACCCATCATTGACCTTTTGACAGAGTCAAGGTCTGCTAGGGTACTTGGAACTGATTTAGAAGACACTAGATTAAGCAAACTTACAACTAATTTTGGCGTTGTTCCCAAAACAAAAATATGGCAAAGCTGGCATAATTATAAACTTTTAAAGAATCTTCTTTCATTTTACTTACACTATCCCAATTGAGGGATAATATGTTTAGTTAACTGGGATGCAATCCCTTTGCTCTGCCAGATACTGTAAAACTCCATTACTTAAGATATACCATTTGAATGAACCATAATATTTTTACGGTCTTGTTTAACTTATTTTCTACCTTAGTCTTGAACGCTCTTGATTAAAGTAAGAGACTATGACTTGTAGTGAACTAGATAAACATATCCAAATCTTAAATGATTACAGTATCAATGCCTATTAAGGCAACTGCGGAAGTAGACTTAAACCAGCAAACTAAAGCAAACACGAAATAACTTATAGAGATACAATCGCCTATTAAAAGGCATGGTTACCATCTAATACCTCTAAGTAGTTGTCATAAGTACTATTCCTAGGAATACCTGGATTGAATCCATAATTCCATGAGTTACTTAAAACTCCTTAGACTGATGTAACCTATCTCTATAACGATTCTTTAAATTATACCTTAGAACACTGATAGTTTATGTAATCAAGTAATGAAGAGACAATCATCCATAATAGAAAACACTGTTACTCATTTTGGTAGAAAAACTCTATCGAATAACTAATAATCCAATAGATGAAAAATATGTTTATCAAAACCACATCTCTTCAGAAACTTGAATTAAAAAAGAGTTTTTAATATAAACTCAAAGTAAAATCTCCATCAGCTGAAGTAGCAACTTCCAGCATCAATCTTGGAGATGGTAATCCCGCCATCTTCAAGCCTTAAGCTTGATTCCCTGCAAAGTGTAGCAAACACGATTAGTGACCTCAGTTACCACTACTCACTAAGGAGTAGAAAACCAATACTAAACATGTTTCAACAAGCAATGCAAAAGATGACGTACCTTGTCCCTAAGTTACCAAACTTGGACAATTTACTTTCCAGTGACCCTTCTTGCCACACTTGAAACATTTGTCCTTCTTGTTATCTTTCTTCCCTTTGTTCTCTCCTTTACCATTCTTCTTCTTCATGTCATTATGACGCAATTTAGAAGGACTTTTAGCAAGTGATCTAGAATGAACTGATAAGGCAAGACTGCTCCCACTGCTTCCATCATTCCTCTTTTCTTTGACATCACTCTTTCATCTCAGAAGCAAATCTGAGTGACTCACAGAAAAGACTGAAGAAGCTTCTGTTGATACAATATCCTTGAGCAGACTGTGAACAGTATACTCACTCTTGTTTTTCTCAACAGAAATTCTGAAGTCATCAAATGACTTCGGTAACATGTTGAGTATTAAGTCAATTTTGTCATCATTGTTAATTTGACCACCCATTAATGTGTACTCATCTATGAGCTGGATGAGTGATTCCACATGTTCATGTACCGAACAGTTCTGACCTATATTCTGTCTTACATTACGCTTGATAAGACTAGATCTAGCATGTCCATCGAGTCCGCCATATGCTACGTCAAGACATCGCATAATGTTACGCCCAAGCCATACATCACTATAATGAGGACGCAGTGCATCTGACATACAAGCCAAGATATATTGTCTGGCCATGCCATTCGACCACATCCACATGTGATACTGTGCACGCTCCTCATCGGAAGATGCTTCAGTCGGCGAACTCGGACAGGGAGTTTGCAGAACAGACAAATGTCCAAATGAATCCAAGAGCTTAATAATGTCACTTTTCCATTCAGGAAAATTTGGACCAGTCAATGAATTGTGTACGATTGAGTTGATGAGCGATGCAATAATAGACATATCTGAAAACAAATAAGTGAATTAAAGTAAGCACATACTACGAACAATTGAAACAAATATGCATAGAACCTTTAGATAAAACAATGCAATTTGCTTCCTCCAATTGCCCAAGCTAATTTACCGCAAACTACTTGAGTAGACGTTTACGGCAAACGCTCAACCAGACCAAAATAGGTCCTTTAATTTCTTAACATGCCAGGTATCTTAAGCAAAAGAAATTAATATTGAAGATCTTAAGACCATGTTCACCTATCCGGAGCTTGGACATCATTCATGAGTTATACTCCAGGCAACATGTAAGCCAAAAATAAACCACAATCCAAACTCCGAATGTTTAGGGCAATCTAGCATACGTACTGGACCCATGCCGCATGCCCCGCACATCCTTTGTTATCCCACTTAGATTAATCTTAGAGACTAGTGAAAGTTGTCTCAATGCAAGCTACCTGAGTAGTTGTTTTCTTAGAGGCTCCCACTTCTCATCTTAAAATAAGTGTTTTATTTGGAAACCTCATCGCATTAGAACTGGTAAATTATTTCTAACGCAAGCTACCCGAGTAGTCATTTACGCTTCGAAATGCTTTACTTCTAATGAGAAGTCGTATTTGTGGAGGTCTAACGATATTGGTAAGAAAAGAACCAAAATCCAGCTTAGTATTTTTAATTCTAAAGATTTCATGCTCGCACATTATTTTATGTTCCTATAAATTATGTCATACCCAAAATTCCATCATAAATTAATATGATTCCGTAATTTATAGACATAATTTAAAGCATAAAATAAATCACATAAGACCTGCTCAAAAATAAATTGCAACATGCTTATAAAAGTAAATAATTAAAGCAAATAATCATGCTTCCCTATTATTTACTAGTGCGCACATAATAAATCACATCAGTACGAGAAATAATTAAATAAACAAATAAAATTTCTCGTGGCCCCTCAGATGCGATTACAAATGAAAAATAAATTAAATCTAACTATTACAAGATTTAATTGCAATACAGATCTTCAAACTGGGCCTCCGTTTGACTTGAAATCTGATTTGAACTGGCATAAACCACATATGGGCTTCAAACTAGGGTTTCATGCCCAAAAGAGCAACACAAACCCTAATTTTAGAATGCGGGCCGCCTCCGGGCTGACAGGCCCGAGCCACTGCCCGGGCTAGGAAACCTAGGGTTTTGAAAACCCTAGTTTCAACAACCCAAGCTGCCAGCACCAGCCGCCACCTTCAACAGCTGCTGCCGCCGCGCCTTCAATCGCCGCCTGCGGTCGGCGCAGCAGCTGCCAGTCGTGTCGCCCGCACCCGTCGCCGCTGGCTGCACATCACGACCCAGCCACCTCCATTCCTGTCGTCAGTCGTAGCAGTCGTACCCCTAGGGCTAGCCAGCGCCGCCGCCATCTGCGGCCGACCCAGTCGTGAGGAGGAGCAGCCTGCGCTGTCGGCCGAGCGTGCAGCCTAGCTGCGCGTGGCTTTGCGCCTGCCCGCGACTCCGTCGCCAGTGGCCATTGCTGCCTTCACCTTCCGCAGCAGTCGCGAGAGAAAGGGAAGCTAAAAACTCCACCGCTGCACGCGGCCCTGCCTTACATTCACAACCACCACCGGTGGACACCTCCCACTGCAGCGCCGGATACAACACGCCTGCGCGCGGCCATCAGATCTGGGAGGTTCACCAGACGACGCGCGCGCAGCAGCCTGAGGCTTGGGGCGCGGCCCAGCTGCAGGGAAGAACCCTGCTGCTGCCACCCACCGTGACCGCCGCCGTTGCTCGCCATCATTGCCACCATGGTTCCTACAGATCTGATCTTCTGATCTGTTCCCTTGCTCTTTGGAAATCTGGTGAGGATTATCCACCAAGTTGAATCGGAAAGCCGGAGGATTTGATCAGAAATATCCCTCTTTCTGATCGCCCAAAGTCGCCCTCTCTCTCTCTCAATATTCCAATTGAATATTAGTTGTATACTGTATTGTGTACTACTTCTGATCTGAGAGGGAAAGCCTATTTATAGTGTTAGGGTTTTGAGAAACCCTAACCCTAATTGGGCTTGAGCAGTGTGTGGGCCAGACCAGGGATCAAATGCAAATAATAAAGTGGGCCCTCTTTATTAATTAAGCCTTCCTTGTTCAACCCAGAACATAATTAATTAATAAAACATTGTTTTAACCTTCACCACGGTAACAATGTTGACTCGCCCCTTTATTACCACATTATTCGGAATGGGTTGCACTAAACTAACATGATCTACATATTTAAGGTTTTAGACATTCATTAATTAATTTGGTTTATGACAATTAACCACAATTAATTAATATCTTATTTCCTAATTAATACCACTCACTCCTTTTCTCTTATGCTTGAACAAATCATTCAGCCTGCAGGACTTAGCATAAAGAACCTTGTGAGCTCATCAGGGAATGTCACCATCCTGAAACGGATATGCTCACCTATACATCCAGCCTAAGCAGACCCCACACAAATTGCCAACACCCTAAGTGTAGGTATAAGAGTACATGTAAGACTCGCCACCATAGCAGATCAAAGTGTGGTCAATCCATGAGTGCCCCTTATCCTTCAGTAAGGTTTAAGATCATAGGAAGTATGTTAGGGATCTAGCTCATTCATATGTCAATGAGAATGGCACATCCCACTGTTGATCCCATCAATACATAAATATGTACCGACACATCAAGTAGCTAGGATAAGCCCACTTATGAACCGATGTACCGCAGCTTAAACCAACAGCCTATCCAGGGACTGTTTCAGCTGTGATATTGTTTATACCTCGCTTGGTCAAACGAACCATATGATCTTCTGTGATCTCCTACACACCATATGGTCATCCCTATCTACAAGATAAAAGGATATTATAGTTCGTTATATGTTCACATTTATCAGATAGCAAGAATTGTTGATGTAACACATAAATGAAGGCCTGTATACAAACACTTAATCATTTATGCTTTCTGTATACAATCCTAACAATCTCCCACTTATACTCTAAGCATAATACCATTACTTTTACAGAGTATTAAGTGTGTCTATTCTATCTAGCTATTACAAAATGGGACATAAGATATCCAGCCTCAGATCTTCAGTCCAAGAGCACGAACGTGTTCCTCGTAGATCTTCTGAGGCAAGCCCTTTGTAAATGGATCAACTAGATTCTCTTTCGTATCTATCTTTTGGATTTGCACATCGCCTCTTGCTACAATTTCTCGTATGATGTGGTACTTTCTATCTATGTGTTTTGAAGCTTTGTGAGACCAGGGTTCCTTCGAGTTTGCCACTGCACCAACATTGTCACAATATATTGTGATTGCTTTAGGCAAGCTCGGAACAATATCCAGCTCTAGGAGGAAGTTCCGGAACCATACAACTTCCTTTGAAGCTTCTGAACCTGCTACATATTCAGCTTCCATGGTAGAGTCCGCGATACATTTCTATTTCGCACTCCTCCAAGATACAGCTCCTCCTCCCAAGGTAAACACATATCCAGAGGTCGATCTCTTCTCATCTTGATCCGCTTGGAAATCCGAATCCGTGTACCCAACAGGACACAAGTTCTCACACTGATATACAAGACATAAGTCTCGTGTTCTTCTCAGATACTTGAGAATGTGTTTAACCGCATTCCAATGCGCCTGACCGGGATTGGATTGATATCTTGCCGCCATGCCAACAACACAGCAGATATCTGGCCTCGTACAAAGCATAACATACATGAGACTTCCCACTGCAGAAGCATATGGTACTAAAGCCATCTCATTCTTCTCTTTCTCTGTCACAGGACATTGTGACTTTGA
Source organism: Plectranthus barbatus (assembly GCA_026898455.1). Taxonomy (NCBI): domain Eukaryota; kingdom Viridiplantae; phylum Streptophyta; class Magnoliopsida; order Lamiales; family Lamiaceae; genus Plectranthus; species Plectranthus barbatus. The sequence continues at coordinate 97,331 of JAPKLW010001838.1, read as the reverse complement.
AAGACGTATTCCATGACAGTAAGGCAGCAAGCCTCTCTTGGAATTTTGCATGCTAAAATGAGCCAACACAGTATCAATGTAAGAGCCCTGAGATAAGCTTAACATCCTTTTCCTACGATTCCGCAGGACTTTGATCCCAAGGATGTAACCAGCATTTCCCAGATCTTTCATTTGAAACTGCTCCGATAACCAACCTTTTATGTCTGACAACACTTCCACATCATTTCCGAATAGGAGAATGTCATCTACATAAAGTGCAAGAAAAATAACGCTTCCACTGACACATAAACGGTACACACAACTCTCGTTTTCGCACTGTGAAAATCCATAGGATTTGATCACATCGTCAAAATGTTTGTTCCATGACCTTGAAGCTTGTTTAAGTCCATACAGTGACTTCTTAAGCTTCCAGACAAGATGCTCTTGATCTTTCTGCACATACCCTTCTGGCTGTTGCATGTAGATGTCACGACCTTCTTCAAGGTACCCGTTCAAGAACGCGGTTTTAACATCTATCTGCCAGATCTCAAGATCCATATGTGCTGCTATGGACAAAAGTATTCGAATGGATTTTAACATTGCAACAGGTGAGAAGGTTTCATCATAGTCAATACCTTCCTTCTGACTATAACCTTTCGCCACCAACCTGGCCTTAAATGCCGTTATGTTACCATTCGAATCCTTCTTTCTCTTGTATACCCACTTACTGCCTATGGCTCGAAAACCATCTGGAAGTAAGGATTTCTGGTACACATCCATAGCCGTGATCAATTCAATTTCAGAATCCATGGCTTGGCGCCATTGATCGGCATCCTTGTCACTCATGGCTTCATCGTATGTCCATGGGTCGGTATCATTTAGTCCGTCTTCAGGGATTAAGTCAGAAGACTCTCCCACGAACATATACCGCTTAGGCTGCCAAGGCAACCTCCCACTACGACGAGGCCCCTTTAATGTGTCTGTGTTAGGTGCATTTAATAGTGATTGACCATCTTGCACAGGCGGCCGTGCAGCTGGTTACATACCTATTCCAGGTATGCTCAGACTGCCACGGGGTTCTCCTGATGGATTTGAATTGTTCTCTTCAATTTCTTGAAGTACAATCTCGCTCTTGGTCTTATGATTTCTCATGAAATCATGTTCCAGAAATCTTGCGTTGGTACTCACAACGACTTTCTGATCTTCTAGATCATAAAAGAAACCACCCTTTGTTTGCCTGGGATAGCCCACAAACAGCATTAACTTGGATCTCCTCTCCAATTTGTCAGCTTCCTTATTCAGCACGTATGCTGGACAACCCCACACTCTTAGCTTGGACAAATTGGGCTTATGTCCATACCAAAGTTCAACGGGAGTTTTAGGAACTGACTTGGAAGGTGCTAAGTTAAGTAAGTACGCTGCTGTTTCTAGTGCATATCCCCAAAAGGAAATTGGTAAGCTGGCATAGCTCATCATTGATCTAACCATTTCTAACAGAGTTCTGTTTCTTCTCTCTGCTACACCATTTTGCTGAGGGGTGCCAGGTGCGGTCCACTGGGAAGTAATCCCTTGATCTGCCAGATACTGCAGAAACTCATTGCTGAGATATTCTCCACCACAATCAGATCGTAGTACCTTTATGGTCTTGTTTAATTTCTTCTCTACCTCAGCCTTAAACTCCTTGAATTTCTCAAGGCATTCAGACTTATAGTGAAGTAAATAAACATATCCATATCTAGAGTAGTCATCTATGAAGGTGACAAAGTATCTGTGCCCACCACGGGCTTGTGTTGACATAGGTCCACACAGATCAGAGTGGATGAGGCCCAACACATCATTTGCTCGAGACTCAGTTGCCTTGAAAGGCCTGGTCGTCATCTTCCCCTCTATACAAGATTCACAAACTCTATGTGGAACTACCTGGATTGGATCCATTATTCCACAATCAACGAGTTTCTTGATTCTTTTAAGATTGACATGACCGAGTCTTAAGTGCCAAAGATATGTTATATCCTCACTTGAAGAAAACTTTCTTTTCCGTTGGTTAGACAAATTATATGCCTCTTTCACTGTCGGTTTGTTGAACATGTAATAACATAAAGAGAATCTTTCAGTGACCCATGACAGATAACAACGTTATTTCTCATGATAGAAACATCTCTACCAAAAATAACAGAAAATCCATCATCAAAAAGTTTGGAAACTGAAATCAAGTTTCGCCGAAAAGTCGGCACAAACAAAACATCTCTTAGTGTTAAAACATTATTCCCAAAACATAAAGTAACATCTCCAATTGCTGTAGCAGAGACTCTAGCAGTATTTCCCATGGAGATGGTAACCTCGCCATCTTCAAGCTCTCTAGTCAGCTCGAACCCCTGCATAGAGTAACAAACATGATCAGTAGCTCCAGTATCCACTATCCATGAATGGATAGAAACTGATGCTAAACATGTTTCAACGACTAGTGCAGAAGATGACGTACCTTGTCCCTTGGTGACAAACACTTGACAACTTACTTTATAGTGACCTTTCCTTTTGCATGCAGAACAGACCTTTCTTTTGTAAACTTTGCCTCCAAATCATTCTATAGCAGCCTCACTAGTCGATTCCTTCATGCTCACATCCTCTACACTTGGAAGTGGAAAGTGATAGTCAAGCACAACAGCAGACAAGGAGTCATTGATCCCTTGAGCAGCCTCCAAAAAGCTGACCAACTGATCAAGAGTAAACACCTTGTCTTCGACTATGGAAGTGAAGTCATAGAAAGATTATGGAAGGGAGTCGTATATGATATCAGTGAATAACTGATCATTCATATTTCCACCAAATAAGATATAGAATCTTCTGAGGTTATCCATGTGCAGCACATGCTCCCTTACATTACCACCCTGTGCCAGCTTATAGTTCACAATTCTTATTATGAACTTGGCACTGGAAATCTGTCCAAGCCTACCATAAGTCCTGATTAGATCTCTCCAAATCTCAACCGCATCAGTACAATACTGATACTTGAGTTGGAGCTCCTCAATCATGGATGACCTGAGCATTGATAATAACTTATCGTTGCTCCCCATCCACTTTTCAAAGGAGTTGCTAGAGGAATCTGAGGACCCAATGAGAGGTACAGCCGGACGAGGCACAAGTAACACAAAAACAGTCTGCATAGCAAACATGCATCGCTCCATGAGCCATTTCCATTCCAGGAAATTCGAACCCTCCAAGGGATTTTGTGCCAAAATACGAATAATAATAGACATATCTGAAAATGAATAAATAAAATAAATTAAGAACATACAACAGAACAATTGAAACAAATTTGCATAGTAATTTTTAGATAAAACAATACAATTTGTTTCCTCCAATTGCCCAAGCTAATTCACCGCAAGCTACCCGAGTACACCGTTTACGATGAACGCTCAACCAAATCAAATGATCCTTTAATTTCTTAACATGCCATGTATCTTAGGCAAAAGAAACTAATATTGGAGATCTCAAGACCATGTTCACCTATCCGGAGCAGGGACATCTCAAAAGAGTTATACTCCAGGCAACATCTAAGCCAAAGTAACCACAAGCCTAACTCCGGACATTAAAAGGCGATTCGACATACGTACTAGACCCATGCGTCCTGCCCTTAACATCCTTTGTTATCCCACTTAGATTAATCTTAGAGATGAGTGAAAGTTGTCTCAATGCAAGCTACCCGAGTAGACCATTTGCTTAGAGGCTCCCACTTCTCATCTTGAAATAAGTGTTTTATTTTGGAGACCTCATCGCATTGGAACTTGTGAGGAACCTCTAACGTAAGCTACCCGAGTAGACCGTTTACGCTTCGAGATACCCCACTTCCAATGAGAAGTTGTATTTGTGGAGGTCTAATGATCTTGGTTAGAAAAGAACCAAAATCCAGCTTAGTATTTTAATTCTAAAGGTTTCATGCGCACACATTATTTTATGTTGCCATAAATTACGTCAACCCAAAATTCCATCATAAATTAATATGAATCCAGAATTTATAGACATAATTTAAAACATAAAATAAATCACATAAGACATGCTCAAAAAATTAAATTATCGCAACATGCTTATTAAAGTAAATAATTAAAGCAAATAGGCATGCTTTCCTATTATTTACTAGTGCGCACATAATAAATCACATCATACGAGAAATAATTAAATAAACAAATAAATTTTCTCGTGGCCCCTCAGATGCGATTACAAATTAAATCCTATCTATTACAAGGTTTTAATCACAATACAGATCTTCAGAATTGGGCTCCCACTGAAAAGCTGCAAACCGGGCTGCATAGTGGGCCAGAACTAGGGTTTGGAAACCCTAGATGCAACACCAGCCGCCACCCCCATAGCAGCCCGCCGGCGCCGCTTTTCCAGCCGCCGCCTGCGGCTAGAACTCACGCCAGCCCTCGCTCAGGTCATCTCCACCGTCAGCCCGCTCGCCGGAGCAGCCGCAGACGCCAGCGAGGACGCGCAAAACTGTGCCATCCGCAGCCCTACAGTGCGCAGCCGTGCACACGGCCCTGCCTCGCCACCTGCGTCGTCACCTGCAGCAGCCACGCAGGGCAGAGCCGGTGCCGTTGCCCGAGCGTGCAGCCCAGCTGCACCCGGCCCTACGCCTGTTTGCAACCTCTGTCGCACGCAAAGGGAGACAGGCGTGGCCCAGCCATAGGGTCGAAACCCTACCGCCGCCACCCGCCCGAGTCGCCATCGCCGGTCGCAATGCAGAAGCCGCCGCTGCTCGCCGGACGCACGCATCAGCGTGAAGAGAACTGGGTGCGGCCCAGCCGCGCGACGGAAGTATGGTTCCACCGCGCCGCTGCCACCCACGCACGCTGCAACCTGCAACGCTGTTTCTCTGTTCTTCGTTCTCGTTCTTTCTTCCGGATCTCAATTTTTTACAGATTTGAATAATAAAAAATACAAAATTACAGATCTACAATCTATTACAATTTTTGCCTATCAAATCTAACCACGAATTTTCTCGTGGTAAAAACAAATCCAAAAACGAGAAGGCCACGAGTACAAAACCATTCACAACAATTTAAATCAATCCATGAACATACAAATTCATTTAATTAAATTTATTAAGGACAGAGCCTAAGAACTGGAACCTGGCTCTGATACCAATTGTAGGATTCGAGTCTACGGCCAACAACATGAGTTGTTATTTAATTCGCAGGACCGTTCTTAGGATATCAAAATAAATTCAATTAAATAAACCAAGCGAATCCTTTGCATGCTCCTACAAACTTAATTGTATAGGATGGATTAAGGGAAATACCTTTCTTCAATTGTTTGATCTACAAATCTAGATCGGAGAATGAACGATGAAGTTAGATCTGAAGCGGAATGGAACTCCTTCTTGTGTTCCTACAGATCTGATCTTCTGATCTGTTCCCTTGCTCCTTGGAAATATGGTGAGGGTTATCCACCAAGTTGAATCAGAAAGTCGGTGGATTTGATCAGAAAAATCCCTCCTTCTGATCGCCCAAAGTCGCCCTCTCTCTCTCTCAATATTCCAATTGAATATTAGTTGTATACTGTATTGTGTACTACTTCTGATCTGAGAGGGAAAGACTATTTATAGTGTTAGGGTTTTGAGAA
>JAPKLW010001838.1:53588-91330 GCA_026898455.1 Plectranthus barbatus | reverse complement strand
TTAGTTGTATACTGTATTGTGTACTACTTCTGATCTGAGAGGGAAAGACTATTTATAGTGTTAGGGTTTTGAGAAACCCTAACCCTAATTGGGCTTGAGCAGTGTGTGGGCCAGACCAGGGATCAAATGCAAATAATAAAGTGGGCCCTCTTTATTAATTAATCATTCCTTGTTCAACCTAGAACATAATTAATTAATAAAACATTGTTTTAACCTTCACCACGGTAACAATGTTGACTCGCCCCTTTATTACCACGTTATTAGGAACGGGTTGCATTAAACTAACATGATCCACATATTTAAGGTTTTAGACATTCATTAATTAATTTGGTTTATGACAATTAACCACAATTAATTAATATCTTATTTCCTGATTAATACCACTCACTCCTTTTCTCTAATGCTTGAACAAATCATTCAGCCTGCATGACTTAGCATAAAGAACCTTGTGAGCTCATCAGGGAATGTCACCATCCTGAAATGGATATGCTTACCTATACATCCAGCCTAACCAGACCCCACACAAATTGCCAACACCCAAAGTGCAGGTATAAGAGTACATGTAAGACCCGCCACCATAGCAGATCAAAGTGTGGTCAATCCGTGTGTGCCCCTTATCCTTCAGTAAGGTTTAAGATCATAGGAAGTATGTTAGGGATCTGGCTCATTCATATGTCAATGAGAATGGCACATCCCACTGTTGTTCCCATCAATACATAAATATGTACCGACACATCAAGTAGCTAGGATAAGCTCACTTATGAACCGATGTGCCGCAGCTTAAACCAACAGCCTATCCAGGGACTGTTCTGTGATCTCCTACACACCATATGGTCATCCCTATCTACGAGATAAAAGGATATTATAGTTTGTTATATGTTCACATTTATCAGATAGCGAGAATTGTTGATGTAACACATAAATGAAGGCCAGTATACAAGCACTTAATCATTTATGCTTTCTGTATACAATCCCAACAGGCTGAACCCTAGGCAATGGTTCTTCCAATGTCTGTTCTTCGTTCTCTCTTCTCGTTCTTCTTTCGGATCTCGATTTTATAGATTTGAATAATAAAAATACAAAAATTAAAGATCTACAATCTATTACAATTTTTGCCTATCAAATCTAACCACATATTTTCTCGTGGTGAAATACAGATCCAAAACGAGAAGGCAACGAGAACAAAACATCCACGATAATTAAATCCATCCATTAACATACATATTTATTTAATATCAATTTATTCAAGATAGAGCCTAAGAACATGAACCTGGCTCTGATACAAATTTTAGAGTTTGAGTCTACGATGGACAACATGAGTTGCCATTAATTAAATTCTTGCCAAGGATCATTCTTAAGATACAAGGAACAAATTTCAATTAAATAAACCATGCGATCCTGTGCATGCTCCTACAAAATTAATTACAGAGGATGGAATTTAGGAATACCTGATCTTCACCATTTGATCTAAAAATCTAGATCGGAGAATAAACGATGAAGTAAAACTGGATCTGAGATTGAACGCTGCGATGGACAGTTGTTCCTACAGATCTGATCTTCTGATTTGTTTCCTTGCTCCTTGGAAATCTGGTGAGGATTATCTACCAAGTTGGATCCATGATTTGGAGGAATCGATCAGTTTCTCCCACAGATCAGCTGCCGCCGTCTCTCCCTCTATTTTCAATATACTGAAAAGTCTAACTTGATCTGATAGAGAGAAGACCTATATATAGTGTTAGGGTTTTGAGAAACCCTAACCCTAATGGGCTTGAGCAGTTCATGGGCCAGACCAGGGACCAGAGGCAAATAATAAAGTGGGCCCTCTTTATTAATTAATCCTTCCTTGTTCAACCCAGAAAATAATTAATTAATAAAACATTGTTTTAACCTTCACCATGGTAACAATGCTTACTCGCCCCTTTATTACCACGTTATTAGGAACGGGTTGCACCAAACTAACATGATCCACATATTTAAGGTTTTAGACATTCATTAATTAATTTGACTTATGACAATCAACCATAATTAATTAATCTCTTATTTCCTGAGTAATATCACTCACTCCTTTTTCACTTATGCCTGAATTAAATAATTCAACCTGTAGGGTTTAGCATAATGAACCTCGTGAGCTTCTCAGGAATGTCACCATCTTGAAACGGATATGCTTACCTAAACGTCCAGCCTAAGCAGGCCACACAAAAATTGCCAACACCCAAAATACGGGTATAAGAGTACATGTAAGACTCCCCACCATGGTAAATCAAAGTGTGGTCAATCTGTGTGTGCCCCTTATCCTTCAGTTAGGTTTAAGATCATAGGAAGTATGTTAGGGATCTGGCTCATTCATATGTCAATGCGAATGGCACATCCAACTGTTGATCCCATCAATACATAACCATGTACCGACACATCAAGTAGCTAGGATAAGCCCACTTATGAACCGATGTGCCACAGCTTAGACCGACAGCCTATCCAGAGACTATCTCAGCTGTGATACTGTTTATATCTCGCTAGGTCAAATGACTCATATGATCCTCTGTGATCTCCTACACACCATATGGTCATCCCTATAGGCGAGATAATAGGATATTATGGTTCGTTGTATGTTTGTTTCACCAGACATCGAGCATTGTTGTAGCAACATATATGAAGACCAGTGTACAAAACACTTAATCATATATGCTTTCAGTATACAATCCCAATAGTTGTGTATTGAAAGATTGGAGAAGTGGGGAGGCGACAAGCCCGGAATGGTGCAGCAAACTGCGGGAAAACTTGTCCGAGAGCAATACGGATTGCCTGAGCTCAGGAAATGCAACGAAATTTAAAAAATTTTGCAGTTCAAAGGGGCGGCTCGATCGAGCAAGCTTTGGCTCGGTTGAGCCTGACCAGGATTTTATTTTGGCTTGGACAGAGTTCTCTCTCGGTCGATCCATTTGTGGCTCGATCGAGCAGCGCGCGGATTCAAGGCCAAATTCCTTTCCCATTTCACCCCATCTTCATTTCGGTTGAGATTTCACTTTCCAGATTTTCTCTAACATATTATTACTTTGATTTGTGTGAATCTCATCTCCCAATTTCATCTATGGCTAGCAAACGTGCACGTGGAGCTTCATCTTCTTCAATTAGTCGCCCCAAGGGTTTCGACGATGAGGAGTTCGCTAGATACAAAAGTTTGGCGGAATGACAAGTGGTGGGGACGAAGTACTTGTGCTGAGAGACATTGGAGTCGCTAAGATTGAAGGATGATGTGTGGAGTCTCCTCAAAGGCATTGGTTGGCAGAAGCTGCTCACGACAAATTGGCCGAGCTACATGGAATTGGCAAGGGAGTTCTTGGCCTCCGTCACGATCATGAAGGGCCCTGGAGGTATGCCTCTATCCATGAAGTTCAAAATTAGAGGTACATAACATTTCTTTCAAAGGCATAAAATTGATGAGATTTATGGGTGTGATGTTGATTCTGTGTTTTTACATGAGAATGTGATCATGGGGGAATTTTAGGAGGAAATTACTAGAATTAAGGTTAGTACGAGTCTCAATATCAAGTCTTGTAGAGCTACTTCAATTAGGAATCTTGTTATTCGTTATATACATAAGTTTGTGGGTGGCTCAGTGTGTAGTCGGTATGAATCAAGTAATGTGATTACATCGGAGTTGTATATGTTGTATGCGATGATGAATGGGATTAAGTTTTCTCTGGGGGCAATGTTGATGGATGGATGGAGTCAGGTTGCTAATGTCAAAAGCCTTACTGTTAGTAGTGGTATGCTTACTCCTATCTTTGAGCATTTGGGTGTGCCTCTGTCGGGTGCTTTTGCTCCAGCTGTTTATTTGGATACTCATTCTTTGACGGCTGGGAGGTTCCTTGTCCTGGATTCCCGTGGTGAATTTTATTATTATAAGTTTGGGAAATTTGCTTTAGAGTTCCCACGTGAGGATTGGACCACGGTGTCGGATTTGGAAGATAGGTCCAACTGGTTATTGGACTCGGAAGACCACAAAGATGTTGTTGGTGTGTTGTCTTTCGATGGGTACTTTACTATACTCCGTCATCTACCAGAGGAGCAACTGGCTGAACTACAGGGAGTTGGCCCCCGAGCACCCAAGCACCCCAGCAGCCCCAGCAGACCCCAGTGGGGGATTGGATGCAGCAGATGTTTTCGATGCTACAGAGGACTGCTAATACTGTCGATTCATTGTCTTTATCTTTGCAGGGTCTTGATGTGAGGATGCCAACTCTCCATGGTGACTTTTCTGCTTTCCAGGGGGGTTATATCGCTGATTAGGCCTCCATTGCTTCTCGATTTGATAGCCTCGACAGGAGAGTGGATGCAGTTCAGGAGGATGTCCGCGAGCTTCAGCGCCGAGTTCCCATTCCATACCAGTCCCGTTGAGCCCACCTACTGCAGGATAGAGTGGAGTGATGACGCACTGCCTACCTCTTGGCAAACTTAGTCTCACTTGACTAAGTTTGGGGGATTTTGCTTATTAGTTTAGTTTGTTGTTTGAATAATGATTTCTATCTTCGATTTGGTTGTATAATGATTGATTGGATCTACTTTGGATGTTTGGATTTGGGATTTGGATTTTTGATTCTAATGGTTGAATTTGATGATTGGATGGAATTATTAGTGAGCTAGCATGATTTTATACTTCTTATTTTGCTTGGTTTGTGGACATGATGAATGGATTGGTTTGTATGGTGGAGCTAGTGGATATGATCTTATCATTGTTGATTATTGGTTTGTGGAAAGTTTGGTGGAAATGAGAGCTTTATTGGTTTGTTTTATGCTCAATAGTTTGGTGGTGTTTGTGTTGATATTGAGTAGGTACAAATAAGGCATTGGAGAAGCTGTTCAATCGTGGCTACCGATGGGTAATGCATTCTATCATTTCTCTTGCCAATTTGTTTCATTGCATGTAGATTTTTTCTAGGTTGTTGTGTGCTTGTGTGTGTGTGATGAACCCAAACGAGACTTGAGATTTAATCATGACTTACTTGGTGATGTTTGATGTTTACCTCAACCAATGATAGGGAGGAATCTAGTTTTCGAAGCATGTCTTAAGTTTAACTTTTGAATTGCCGAGTTTTGTGTTTAGTTAATGCATAGGACTCGACAAAAAGTTGTGGCTTTGAGCCTTGATATTGTCATATCTTTATCGTTTGTAAGAGGCAAGATTGAGAGTACGAAATCTAGAACTTGCATCTGTTCTCTATCTATTGGCATGAGTGTGTGACTAGAAAATGATATTAGGCCATCGATTCTTAGTTCTACCTTTCACACTAGGAGTATAAGGTGGTTGTTATCATTAATTTGCCTTTCATATCTTTGACCCCCGTGATTGAGCCTTATTGGTGAATATTCTTTTATATGATTAGGATCAAGTTTTGGGGGAAAGAGTGTACGAGGGTGAATACGGTGATGTGAGTTGGGTTGGGAATTGATTGGATTTATGATGTTGAAAATGTTGAGGCATGAAAGACATGAAATAAAGGATTGGTTTGAATCCTAGAAAATGAGGCACCAACAAAAATTTTTGGTGCAAGTGTTTGAAAAAGAAAGAGAGGCACCCATGAAATGAATGAATGATGGTTCTAGAAAAAAAAAAGAAGAAAGAAGAAAAGAGATGAAGAAGAAAAGAGAAAAAAGAAAAGAAAAAAAAATGTTGTGAAATGAATAAGCCTCGGGTTTGAAGTGGTTCGAAGAGAACAAGTTTGGGGGGTTTTGGGAAATTGAGAAGTTTAGTCACTTTGGCCCAAAACCACCCACCTATAAGTTAGCCATGTTACAACCCTTGAAAAGACCTTTTTGATTCTAGAAACTATCTCAAGCTCGATATCTTGTGATTGAGTGAATCTCATCGTCCCTAAACACGTGAGGGAGTGCTTTCTTTTCTTGTATCCATATTTGATGAGTGGTTCATGTCCTTAGCATTAACCTTGTCACAAAATTAGGTGATAATCTTGTTTTACTTGAACATGCTAAGATTATCATGATGAGCTATGAGGTATTTCACGAGGTAGATTAACGTCCTTACTTTGTTTTGATTGAGGACAATCAAATGTTTAAGTTTGGGGGATTATGATATGTGCGTAAAATGAACTATATTTCGATGTGTGAGAGTGCATGTTTGTGGCTATTTTACTCCCATATCATATGTATTTTGCTTGTTTTTGTTGTGTTTTTTGTTTTGTGTGTTTCGGATGATGTAGGTTAGGTTTTGTACATAAAGCAGCATTTTTGGCTTAGTTTTGGAGGATTTTTGCCCGAGCCGGGAGCCAAAGGGAAGCAGGCTCGACCGAGCGGAGCAGAGAAGAGGAGCAGGCTGGATTTCAGAGAGCAGGCTCAGCCGAGCCACATTAGACAGAGAGCAGTCTCGGCCGGCCCTGCATCGCTCGATCGAGCCACGTTAAACAGAGAGCAGGCTCGGTCGAGCCAAGGATGGCTAGACCGAGCCGGAGCGGGAAATTTTGGTGGTTTTTCTGTTTTCAAGCTAACTCGGGCAATCCGATCTTGGCCCGGGCAATCCAAGGCCCTGTTTGCTTGTCTATATAAAGGGGAATTTCGAGTTTTAAGAGAAATTTTGCCAAAATTTCATAAGATCAAGTTATAAATTCTCCCAAATTCCATCTTCCATCCTCATTCCATCCAAATCCAAGAGGATCAAGAGCAAGGTCTTCAACAAATTGGTGAAGATTAAAGAGAATCAAGGGTAGATCAAGTGCAAGGACAACAATTGGGGAAGAATTCAATTCATCTTTTTAATTTGTAATGGATTGTCTTTCATTTCTCTTGTATTGAAGAAATTGAAAGGTATGGAGAACTAAACTTCTTGTGAGTGTTGTTTGGATTGATAATGTGTGAAATTCAGATTGAATGTTGAATGTTTACCTTCTTATGAGAGTTTGAATCACACTAGATCTCATCCCCAACCACCTAGGTGTAGGTAATAGCTAACCTAGGTGGTATTAGACGTGAACACTGCAGCTAACACGCGGGTGGAATCGTTGTGAATAGTGTGAATTCATGTGATTTTAAATCTAATCCATGTGTGGAAATAGGTCATAGGGCTAAAATCTACATTCTAGAAGGAGTGAACTAGAAATTGATAATGTGACTGTTTGAGACAACTAGGTTCATCTACGGTTAAGTCGCCGTGACAAGGGGTTAACTACCTTAGAGTGGATTGCTCAATCTCATAGGAATTAAATAGAGTTTACATCATGATTCGATCTAAATTGAACACATTGGATATTCACACAACATTCACTCTTATCTCATTGATTGAACTTGCTACTTTGTCTACCTATTTTGGAAAGCATAGATTGGTTGATTAATCAATTTCTATTCAAACATGATTGTCATTGTGTTTTACTTTGTTTACGCTTTAGCCTAGTTTATGTTTTTGCCTAGTTGATAGAACAACTCAACGACTTAAGTTTTGCCTAACTATAAAATTCCATACGAGTAAAGAGTAATCTATAGGGCGAAGTTAGAAGGATCCTTGGATTAATAATTTTAACTTGACAAGTGTTTTTACACGACATCAGTCCTCAGAGATATTCTTCTCGGAGATGCCCATCCCTCGTAGGGTCTTGAGGAATATGACATTTGACGAGGCTCTGGTATCAACGAGAATCCTCTTAACCTGGCAATTTGCAATCATTAGAGTGATGACGAGTGCATCATCATGAGGATGTCGAGCTTCGACCTCGTCTTCGGCTCTAAAATAAATTTCAGAGGGAGATGCTTTGATCTGTTGGATGGGTTGATTCCTCATATCCCGACAATGCTTCTTGGCCGCATTCGGGAAGATCCTATTATTGAGGAGCCCCCAGTGAGGACATTGATGACCCTTTTAATTTCTAGTTGCTGCGGCTCCTCGGGTAGAGGTTGCTAATTTGCTCCAGTGGCTGGGGTCTTGTTTTTTGGGGTTTGACCTCGGCCCTTTCCTTTATTTCTTGTCCAAACATTTCCTTTCTTGGTAGGTTTTGGGCAAGTTAGGAGTCCTTTGGTGAGAAGTCGATCGACCTCCCTTTTAAGATCTCGACAGTCATCGGTTTGATGACTGTGGTCTTGATGGAAATCACAATATAAAGATATGTCCCTGAGTTCGGGACTTGTGAGCATTTTCCTCGACTATCTGACCTCATTGCCAATTTTTTTCATTTCCCGAACAATAGTTCGGAGTGGCATTTTTTGTTCATCTTGGGGTTTGCTTGATACCTCCTTCATTCCCTGCTTGGATAATTCAGCTCGAGCAGGGTAGGGTTGGTATCGATTGTGGGCTCATGTCTCGCTCTTTTTGTCAAATTGACATGACTGAGCCTTACCCTTGTTTCTTTGGCCGAAGTTTTCCTCTTCGACTTCTTGTCGAATCTGGGTTTTGGCCCATGCCAGTACCTCGACCATGGCCCAGCAAGGGTACTTGACCAACTTCCAGAAGAGATTTAAATTCCTTCTCAGGCATTTTTTGAATGCCAAAACTGTCATTTCTTCAAGGCAGTTCGGAATGGTTACTTTTACTGAATTGAATCGCTTCAGGAAGTCCTGAAGGGATTCATTCTCCTTTGGAAGACGGAATAGAGGTCGTCCGATCTCTTTGGTGCTCTTCGGCTGCTCGAAAAGTGCTGGATGAAAGATCTATTCAACTCGGCAAATGAAGAGATAGAGTTCGGGGGTAGGTGCATGAACCATTGCATGGCCAGTCCGTCCATGCATGCCCCAAAACTTTTGCACATGCAGGCTTCACATTGGTGATCAGGAATCACCGCGGTCTGCATTTTCATCTTGTAAAGTGTTATGAACTCATCGGATCTGTCTTCCCATCATATGCCTTTATGTTTGACATTGTGAACCAAGAAAGCAGCTGTACAACCGAGATCCTTCAAGTGAAGGGGGATTCGCCGTAACTCTCCAATGGAATGTTTTTCGGGGGAGTGGGTTCCCTAGGAATCAGGGACATGAATTTCTGCATTTGCTCGAGTTGTTTCTTGAGCAATTTGATTTTTTCCCCTAATCCGTCTTCTTTGGTTGGGGCCAAACTGCCACTGGGTTTGGTCCGAACTCGGGAGGCTTCTTCCTCCTCCTCCGTTTTGAGCAGAGGGGTTCTGCTACTTGAGCGGGTTTCGCTCTGTTCATCGATATGAGCCAAGGCCAACTATCGTCGAAGAGCTTTAGCTTCCAAAGTGACCCTTCTACTTTTTTCCTGCAGGTTGCGAACTTTGTCTTCTCGACGCTTGAGTTCGGCTTCGAACTCCGCCGCACTTTGAAAGACTCCATGCCCGATGGGTGGGTTGTTTTTGTTCTCGTTGTTGTTTTCCATGATTACTTTATCTTTCTTTCTTGACTGGCCCTCCTTCTAGCGCCAATTGTTAATGATCGAAATTTGCAAAGGCTTATTTGACGAGAATACTTGATAAAATAAAAAAGGAAATATAAACAAACAATAATTGATGCTTGATATGAGATAGAACTTGAGTATTTTTGCTCTTTATTGCTATAGTAATGCTTGAATTCAATGTATATTTGTACAATAAATGCAACCTTATTTATAGGGAGTAAATACAAGAAGGCAGCTTTAGACATAAAGTCACAATGCTTCGGCCAAACTGGTGTCTTGAACGGTTGCGTCTCTTCAATTGAGCTAGTTTCAACTTGAAACGGTCCGACTCAGCAATCTGGCTTATCACATGTTCAAACTATTTAGTTCGATCGGAATGTAGTTCGGCCAACCTTGAGCTCGACAAATCTAGAGTTCGGTCAATTGTGAATTATGCCGAGCGGTCTGCCTTAGCTCCATTATTTTGCATTTTAATTCATCTTCTTTGGGCTTTCTTCTTTGATGGACTCCAAAATGGGCTTGCTTATTTTTGATTCATAACAAATATTATTGAGCTCCTCAGGGAATGTCCCCATCTTATTGATGTAACCTAACTCCAATCTCAGAGTGTACTACACGAACTGCTGTTATCCAAGATGCGGGTATACGAGCACGTTATTCAGGCTCTCCACCATGGCAAGTCAAATTAACAGTCAACCCGTGTGTACCCCTAAACCTTTGTTTGGGTTTGGACTCAATCAAGAACGAGACCTTGTATTCTCTGATGTCAGACAGAAGAATACATCTCAATGTGGTCAACTCAATATGCAACCGTACGTATCAACATATCAAGTGATCAAGATAAATCACTTCTTTCCGACTATGTTGCAGCCTAAGCCGACAATCTTATTTTCAACGTTGTCTTGACTGTGATAATATTTATATCTCACTAGGTCAGGTGATCATACTGTTTTCAGCGACCTACAACACGCCGTATGATCTTCCCTATCCATGAGATAAGAGGATACCATACTTACTCGCTTGTAAGTTTGTTTAACAGATAGGAAATAAAGCTGAATGTATACTCATTGTAATAAATGCTTTCTATATACAAAACCCAACACATGGATGACGATGTTTCTCAAATGAAGCCTTATGAGATTTCTTTTTCCATATATTTTTGGTGAATTAAATACATTTGAGAGTCTTACATTTAGCTGAAGTTTTTTTTGTAGAACAAATGTTTATTAGTTTCTTATTGTTTTGATTGATAAATTGTTATTTATGATAGTTATTTATTTCTATCATTGGAAATAACGATGTTATCAGTCGTGGAATGCTAATTAACTTTCACTATGTTATTAATCTTCATCATAAATCGTCCACAATATTGAATGTAATTTATCTGATATTGATAATACTAGAAAGATAAAGTTTTCTTCTTCTGATGAGGATCTTACATATCTCTGTCACTTGAGACTTGGACACATCAGCTTAAAGCAAATTCAAAGACTCATTACTAATGGTACTCTGGAATCTCTCTGGCTTGTATCACATCGAGTTTGTGAATCCTGCATCGAGGGGCATAGCCAACCACTTGAAGTTCTGGGAAGAACAACAAACATCCACCATTCCAGTTTTAACGTTGTGAGGTGCGTCCTCACTTCAAGATTGAAGAAGGAAGTAGACGACTAGGTTTCTGGGCGAGTGCACTAGCAGGCCGAATGACATTGACATCCAACGGGCTAGTTATAGATCATGAGAAGTCTTGTAATTATTACTTAGTAAATTCCCGAATTAAGTTCCGAAGAGTGGACTAGGCCTTAAGAATCTGAACCACTATAAATATCTTGAATCATTTACTACTTTATTTTAGTTTTTGGAATTCAAGTTTTCAAGCTCATTTGAAACCTTCAATACTTTCTCAGTATTAAAGTGTATATCTGTAAACTGAAACTTAAAACCATCAAAGTTTAAGTTAGCTAAATCAAGTTTTTAGAAACTAAAAACTGAAAATTGAGTTTCAGTTTCAGAGTGCAATCAATTTAATACTTCCGCTGCATACAAAACTACTTTGATCTCGGGACCAACAACTACTCAGAAGCATCATTTCCTTATCCGACCTACTCTATTTGAGCTTCCCTCTAAATTAGAGAAAATTACTCGATAATATTCAAAATAGAGTATAGATGATAATGCTGATCGCACTGGAACATGTGAATTTAGCCAGGTTAAAATCAAAACCATAAGAGCGAGACTATGGGAGTTTGTCTTCAATCCAATTTTCAGTTTTTCATTAAATGTGGTGTGTTACATTGTACATAAAAACTGAAAACTAGAGCCAGGCTAAACTCAAAAACTTACGAAGTGCTCTGATTAGGACGAATGCTTAGGCTTTGGGAACTTTTGTGCCAACTCCATCATCGCTTGAAATTGAGCCTCCCTCCTTTTTTCTTCAGCCTCCTCTTTGTCTCCTTTTTACTTCTTCAGCCTCCCTTCTCTTCTTTTCTCCTTCCTCTCTTTTGCGTCTCAGTTTCTCCTCCTTTTTCCTTTCCTCTTTCCCATTTTTGACAACATAAAAATGAGTAGCCATAGTCACTCTAAGGGAGGAGACAACTTCCATAGTCTCGATGCCCTTCTTCTCTTTCTCTTCTAATTTTGCTTTCACTTCTTGAGTTTCCTGCCTTATCGCTTCTAGTTGGGATTGGACAAAATGCTTTACTTCATAAATGATAGAAGTTTGGGAAGAACTGGTTGTGGCTTGATCCTCCGACAATTCAATTAAAGGAGTTTCAAGAGATACGTTGATGGTCGGGGTAACAGGAGTTATGCCACTAATAATTTTTCTTGCTTCTTCCTCCTTGTCAGCTAGTTCTTGCTTTAGTTTTTTTAGCTTCTTCGACAACTTTTCTCTTTACTCTTTTCTCTTTTCTTCTTCTTCTTCTTCTTCTTCTTCTTCTTCTTCCAGATGGAGCTTAAATTTATTCATGAACATGCATCGTTTGATGAGCTTTGCAACCTCTCCTAGTTGTTGAGCCTGCCCTTAAATCATCTGAATTGCTTGAGTTGTCTTCTCTGCAATAGAAATTACAGTAAGTTAATGAGAAAGAGAGAAAAACTGCTCCATTTCTTCCTTTTCTAGTTCTGTCGAGGTCAGTTCCAGTTTGGCCTTCTCCATCTCCTCCTCCAATCTCATCTGATATGCTACAACCTTCCTGACTTTTTCCAATTTACCAGCGATGATATTGATAATTCTCAGGAGTTAGTTAAGTGTCCTGCTCTTCTTCTTCATGAGTATGCTGAGGAGAAACTCGATTTTCTGGCACATAGACAAAATCAGTGGGAGGTAACCTGTTTATATCCCTTGAAGGTAGAGTTTGAAGCCTGTAAGCTCAGATACTGAGAAGTCTCTGCCTCGTTTCCTCCACTTTCATCTGTCGTCCTTTAGTTTGCCCACTCAACTCCTTGGCCCTAACTTCCTCTGACCTTCAGAACGTAAGCCCTAGCCTGGCGTGCGTAATTGACCAATCCTCCTCATCCAACTCATGCTTCACCATATCAAATCTCCTCCATCTCCTGAATACAACTTCCAGATTGATTGCAAGCATGGAGTCTTCCTCAAGGATGTCTGGATATAGAAGCATTGTTTCCCCAGTCACTTTATCTTCTACCTTCTCTGAGATTTCAACGGCCTATCGAATTAGTTTGGAGTCTCCAACATCCTTCTGTCTAATTGGTGGACACCAAATTTTGAGCCTTTCGGTTGTGAACTCGGGATGTGGTAGCCCGTTGAGAGGGATTCTGTATGTGGCAAATTGATTGGGCTTGTTGATCACCTCCTTGTCCCTCTTATCCCATGGGTGATGTCTCCACCTCCCTTGTTTATCTTTTGTGAAGTAGAATACTTCATCTAGGGCAAGGTCATCTAATTCTGATTTTGAGGAAGATGAGACATCTGAAGATGTTAGAGGATAATCACCAAGTTTGATAGATTAACCTTTTCCTCCCTTTTCAGTTTTTCTTCCTTTCCTCCCTTTCCAGTTTTCAGTTTTGCATTTGGGGAGGTGGTTCCTGTTTTTCCAGTTTTGGAGCTCACCTATTTTTCAGGGGTGGTCGCCCGCATTTTTTCAGTAGATGTTTTAGCACTCCCTTGCGCGGCCAATACGATTTCTCTAGATGGTGTGGATCCCCCTTGGACATCCACATCCTTCTCAGCACCTTCCTTTGCTAGTTGTTCAGGGATGGTCGCCCCTCCTTCAAGAGTAACAATCTCTGGATCAACAAAGATTTCAACAATTCTTTGCTCAGAACCTTGATCTTTTCCAGTGGCCTCCCTATACAGAGCATCAAAAACTTGATCGGACATTGGAGCAGGATAAGCAGCAGCAACAGGCTCCCTGAACTTAAGTTTTTTCCAGGGATTGAGCTTTGAGGGATCAAAATCATCCCCTATTCTTTTCTTCGTCTTCTCCACAACCTTTCATTTTCTTTTTTTCTGCTTTCTTAGCCTCAGCTACCTGCTACTTTCTCTTGTATTCTTGTATTCTAGTCTTCTTGCTCGCCTTCTCAGAGCACTCCATTTTCCTCTCCTTCAAAGTTTTCTTCATTTTGGTAGGAGTGTATCTAGGTTTCCTCACAACAACTGAAATAGTAGCTCCAATAAAAGCATCACCTCTCCCCTTGATGGGTTTGCTTTGACCTTTCTCACTCTGAGAAGGCAGTTTCTGCCTTTTCAGATTTGGCTTGCTAGTCACCTCTCCAAGGTTGGTGAGAGTTGACAGATCTTGCATTGCTTGCTGAAAGCTGTCCTCCTTTTAGTTTCAGTTCGCTTATCATCAGAACTGAGAATTTCATTAATATTTTTGTTGGGTGGAAGGAAGTCTGTGGGTGACAGAGCTTCTCCTTCATCCACTGAACGCACCAACTTTTCAATCAGAAAACTAATTTTGAGGCCAAAACTGACTCCTGTGGCGAAAATTCCTTTGTTAGGTATATTGGAGTTCTTTTTGACATTCTCCAACATTCTTTCAAAGATAAACTCAGCCAAATTTCCACATATTTCATCATTGATCTCCTTCAAAACTGAGTATTTCTTCTTGCTCATCTCAGAGTGTGATCCCACCTCACACTAAAGCATCCGAACTATATCTCCCAAAATATTGTAAAATCTATCGAGTTATGTCGTCTTTGTAGTGACTTTCTAGTTGGTCTTAACAAAATCCTTCTTCCAATTCCGCCAATGTTCTTCCAATTCCTCCCTAACTCCATATCGATAGAAGGCAACATGCGCACCATTGTTCTTCAACTGGAATATTTTATGTAGCATCTGAGGATGGACTCTGATTGGTACTCCGGCTACAGTACTTGTGAAGGATTTTTCACCTTTGGCAATCTCAGCATTTGCATAGAATTCGGCCACCATAAACGGATGGAACCATTTAGGATAAACCGTTAAATAGATGAGTTCTTCATTATTCAAATTTTCAACCAGACGAGAATTCGGGCACACCTTCTGGGCTTCCTCCCATAAGAGGATTTTCTCTTTGTTTATCTGGGTTGCCCTCCTCTATTCGAACGTCAAAAGTGCAGCCGACTCTTCATCCTTGGCCAGTTTCACTAATTCGGCATGTGAGATATATTTTTTCAGTGTCAACGACTTAGTTTGGTCTGATGTAGATGTCCCTTGCTTGGGATTTTTTTTGCAGATGTTCTCTTTGGCATGTCTAATGCAAATTTTGAAATAAATGAAGGGAATATATGTCTGGGACACTTGAATGCTCTGGGTTTTCTGAGAGTCTTGTATGATTTGCC
Organism: Plectranthus barbatus; assembly: GCA_026898455.1. Lineage (NCBI taxonomy): Eukaryota > Viridiplantae > Streptophyta > Magnoliopsida > Lamiales > Lamiaceae > Plectranthus > Plectranthus barbatus. The sequence goes on along the minus strand of JAPKLW010001838.1, from coordinate 76,194 downwards.
AAAGTAAAAATGATAATAAAAACTACTGCTAAAAACTCTTTGCATATATATAGAATCCGATCCTCAAATTGGATGATCAAGATTGCTTTGATTGATTTTGATCAACGTATGATAACTGATGTCTATTGGACTATCTTCCAGGATTGTATGTGGGGGAGAGGATTACGACACGTGGCACGTCTGGATTGATCTGTCGCCTACCTCACCTTTAATGAGACTTGTGAGAAAAGTCAAATTTGAATTCAAAACATCCCGCCTGTAGCTTGAAAGCCAAAAACTAATTTTCTTTCCAGCTTTTCAATTTCTAAATCGAGTGCGCAAACCCAGTTTAATTTCGCAACCTTCCTTGAATGAAATCCAAACCCAAAAACTAGGAACTTAATTTTCAAAATATAAGTTCTTCAGTTTCTTCCGAGATACCACATTTTGATAAAAAAATGGTTAAGTATAAAGACAAAAACTGAAAACTGAGCGCGAAATCCAGAAAACTAAAAATTGAGAGCTATGACTCAATTTTAATCCACATCTACTCTCTCCCATTGAGATTTCATCAAACTCAAGTAAACCAAGCTTGATGCACAATTCTTTGAAGCTTGTTTCTGGTAGAGGTTTTGTGAAGATATCTGCCAACTGATCTTCAGTTCTGATATATTCCACAGATATATCTTTCTTCTCCACATGATCTTGAATAAAATGATATTGGATATCAATGTGTGGTGAACTGGAATTTTGGTAATGCACATAGCATTGCTATTATCGCAATATATAGGCAAACATCCAGTTTTGACATCATAATGCAACAATTGTTGCTTAATCCAAAGCACTTGAGCACAACAACTAGAGCTGCTACATATTCAGCTTCGGTGGTGGATGTAGCTACAAATGATGCTGTTTTGCTAAACCAACTAATTTAATTATGACCTAGGAACTGATAAGTTCCACTTGTGCTCTTCCGATCAATTTTGCATCCTCTGATAACTCCCTATTGAAGTTATTATTTTAGTGTTTTATTGGTGACTTTTATGTTCTTTCGAGTGTTTCTAACCCGTTTTAGGTTGTTATTATGTTGTATTTATCTTTGTTTGCATTGTGTGTCTTGTATAGTTGTGTTTTGCTATTTTTAGTTGTTTTGCAAGGAAAAAGAGTGAGATTAAACGGGTTTCAAGCCAAATGAGTGAAATAGTAGTCTGTTGGATGTAATGCCAGAGCATCGGAGTGGCATCACTGGTAGCTGAGAGACTGCACCAGAGGGACCACTTTACTGTCACAAAAGCAAAAGTGCTTTTCAGAGCTGCTTCTGGCTTTACAAGTGTCACTCAAATTTCAGAGACAACACACAACGACAAAACAGATAGCACACATTTTGTTGGATAAAGTAGGGAACAACAAAAGGGGATCTCAACACAATTCTTTCACAACAAGCCACATTTTTGAGAGAGGAAATATGAGAGGTTGCACAAAGATGGAGAAGGAGATGAGTAGCAACAACTCAACAGAGTGTTGTTGGTTTTCTTGTTTCTTTGGTTTATGTTTTTAGCCAATACAATGAATGATAGCTGTAGCATGTCTAAGTTTTATTTTATTTTTAGTTTAAATATGAGCTAAGTCATTTTGCACTTGGGTTGTGGATCCTTGATTTGATCTTGAATATATGTTAATGACTGATTTTCCTTGAATCTAAGTTTGTTTATGATTTTGGATTATTTAATCTCTTGAGCACGACAGTTGTTGGGAAATTTGTCTAAGTTTCCCTCCCTCAGTAGCTACTTGTATAGATCTTAGTTTTGGTGGATCAAATCCTAAGTCCTACCAGCGTCAGTTGTCTCTAGATAGCTCTAGTTCTCAAATGTAAAGTCCTGTTTAGGTCTTTTGAGTTGTAAGTCGCAGCTGATCAAGACTCATGCTGACACTGTTCACCAGCATGAGACATGCTTACCACTGGTTACTGTTCACCAGTTGGGAAAAGTTTCATCAGATGGCGGCTGACAAAGACTCGTGATGACACTGTTCACAAGCATGAGAAGAGCTAATGACTGGTTACTGTTCACCAGTTGGGAAGGATTTCACCAGCAGGCGGCTGACAAATCCTACCAGCAGAATACGTGTTCTCACTGACACTATTCACCAGCGGTGAAGCCACCAGTCATGGGAGATTCCAAGAGTTAATATCAGACATATTGGTAGACTTAGATTGTGCCAGCGCAAGTCACCAGCAGAGACTGCCAGCACAAGATCACCAGAATGATCTACCAGTCGGATGTTACCAGCAGAATTCCAGATTTTCTCTCCCAGAGTCTTAGAGACAAAAAGAAGATTCGTCGAGGAATTAACTGACAGAGTATGACTTTAAGGAGGATACCTTAAAGTCCATCAGTTACAAGACACCAGTCTCGATTCCTCGTACTGACGAATAGTGCCGTTCTGACATAAAGAGATCAATGTCAGATAAAGCGGACAAAAGTATGGCACTTTCCGGAAAAACATACCTGCCGCCGTCAGAAGGACATGCGAGGACAGAGACCTTTTCCGGATGTGTCCAAACGGCTAGAAGATTTGAATGGGATCCCGCGTCTATAAATAGGTCGGAACTACCAACATTTAAGATGCTTGCTTCCTGACATTCAATACTCTTCTCCCTCGCTCAACTACCGAAAGTCTGAAACTTTATTGCAAGCAAGCAAAACACTTTCGAGGCTTTTCTTAAAGCTTACCGTGTGTTGATTTATTCAAACACGAGACTTCAAGCTTCCAGCTTGTAAGTTACTGATCTCTTTGGTGTTCTTTCTCTTCCGAGGAAGTTCACAGCAGCTCCTGTGCCAGCCAGCACTTGAGTTATCACGGGCAGTTTGCCGTATTGAGAAGCTACGTTCTTGGGAGAACTAAACACCCAGTGAAGCTGTGGAGGTTGAAGTGACGTGCTCGCACTCCACCAGCTGACTAGAGTTGAAGAAGGAAACAAGGCCGGGAGCGGTTGATCTAGTGAACTGGTGGACGAGGCATTCACCAGCTAGAGATAGATCGTAGGACTCTTGTACCCGATTACTCTTAGTGAATTTCCAGTGCTACGACTGGAGAGTGGACGTAGATCAGTTGATCGAACCACTATAAATCCTTTGTCTTTATCAGTTTTCTGCATTACATTCTTATTTTAAACCCAGCACCCAAGTGCTGGTGTATACACTGAAAACTGATAACTGTGTAAACAAGGCCTAAATTTTTCTAAGTCTTGAATCACCAGCTGACAGGTCCCAGTCAGTTGGTTAACCAGCAAGTGCAAGAAAGCGTTTACTCTTTCATTATTTCCGCTGCTAACGTGTTAAACTCTGAAAAACCGGGACCAACAACAGTGAGTGGAGATTTATCACCTATTGAGATCGGAAGGATATATAGGCTGAGGAAATCATGAACAACCATATTTATTTCATAGGCATGTGGAAAAGTGTGGCTTAATGTTGACCTCTGTTCAGATTTATGTGCATTTGAATACCATAGCAAGCATAGACATATGATGTATGTTAGGAGAGTGCAGATCTAGTGGAGTGACAACTTGCTAGGCATATTGCTTGTGGTTTTAAGAATCAGAGGTGTGCGAGACCTATGCTTTAGCATAATAGATAACTTCCATAACTCAAGCGTGTTTTCATTTCTCTTGTTACACGTGTTAGTGGTTATTTGTGATTAGTTTATGATCAGAAGGGTTGTTAATATTGTTCATTTCAATTTGCTTTTCACTTTAGTTTATTACACTTTTAATTTGAGTATGCATCACCAAACCTATTTTGCAAGCAATATTGTGTGCACGACTTGATCAAACACTCTCTAGGGTTTGATATATGGTCTCCTAGATGATATTACTTGTTGGTTGCGTATACTTGTACATAGTTCTATAGATACACTACATCACACAACATCCTCCAAAATCTGAATCTGAATAACCATTCAAAATAAGTTTATCATTTTTGGGATACTATATACCTAATGATTCAGTTCCCTTCAGGTACTTCACAATCCTCTTGACAGCTTCCATGTGCGATTTCTCAGGATTGACTTAAAATCTTGCACTATAACCCTTCGCCACCAACATGGCTTTAAAATCCGTTATTTCTCCTTTCGAATCTTTCTTCCATTTGTATACCCATTTGCAACCTATGGTCCGAAAGCCATCTGGTAGCGCAGACTTCTGGTATACATTCATATAAGTAATTGATTCAATTTCGGAATCCATGGCTTTATGCCATTTTTCTGCATCCTTTTCATTTACTGCTTCGTCATTTGTACATGGGTCGGTATAATCTAGTCCATCTTCCAGGATCAAGTTCGAAGACTCTCCCACGAATATATACCGCTCAGGTTGGTGAGGTACCCTCCCACTACGATGGAGCACTGGTACTGCATCAGCAGATGGTGCAGTTACTTGTGGATCAAATCCTTGCACTGGTGACCATGCAATTGGTTCCATACCTTCGAGAGGTACACTCAATCTGTCACGGGGTTTTCCCAATGGAAGCACATCATCGTCTCCAATTTCTTGGAGGATGATTTCACTTTTGGATTTGTGTTTTTTCACAAACTCGTCCTTCAACAATCTTGCGTTGGTGCTAACAACGATCTTCTGATCCTCAGGACAGTAGAAATAACTACCTTTCGTTTGTCTGGGGTATCCCACAAACAACATTAGCTTTGACCTACCTTCTAACTTATCAGGTTCTTTCGACAAAACATATGCCGAACAACCCCACACTCTTATCTTTGACATACTGGGCTTTCGCCCATGCCAAAGTTCGAGAGTGTTTTAGGAACTAACTCAGAAGATACCAGGTTCAGCAGGTATGCCGCTGTTAGTAACGTGTGGCCCCAAAACAAAACAGGCAAGTTCGTATAACTCATCATATATCTAACCATTTCAAGAAGAGTCCTATTTCTTCTTTCCGCCACACCATTCTGCTGAGGAGTGCCCGGTGCTGTCCATTGGGATGTAATCCCATGCTCTGATAAAAACTGCAAGAACTCGTCACTGAGATACTCACCACCACGATCAGATCATAATGACTTAATGGTCTTGGTTAACTTCTTTTCTACTACCGCCTTGAATTCATTGATTTTCTCAAAGTATTCAGACTTATAGTGAAGTAAGTAAACATACCCGTATCTTGAGTAATCGTCAATAAAAGTGACAAAATACTTAAATCCTCCACGAGCTTGCGTAGACATCGGTCCACATAAATCAGAGTGGATCAGTTCTAACACATCACTTGCGCGAGACTGACTTGCCTTGAAAGGCCTGGTCGTCATCTTTCCCTCTATACAGGATTCACAAACTCGATGTGGAACTACCTGGATTGAATCCTACGTTCCATCATTCACGAGTCTCTTGATCCTCTTTAGATTGATGTGACCTATTCTCTGATGCCATAGATATGTAAGATCCTCATCAGAAGATGAAAACTTTCTCTTCTTATGATTAAATGAGTTATATGCAACATTCATGGAAGATTTATGCAAACAAGTTATGATATAAAGAGAGTCTTTCTGTATCCCACGACAGATAACACCGTTATCGCCATTTTTAGTAACATGACTATGAAAAATAACTGAAAATCCATTATTTATTAAACAGGAAACATAAATAAGGTTCCGCCAAAAATCCGGCGAATATAAAATGTTGGGATTATATACTGAAAGCATATATGATTAAGTGTTTTGTACACTTGTCTTCATATATGTGTTACTACAATAATGCTCACTGTCTGATGAAACAAACATACGACGAACCATAATATCATATTATCTCGCCTATAGGGATGACCATATGGTGTGTAGGAGATCACAGAGGATCATATGAGTTGTTTGACCTAGTGAGATACAAACAATATCACAACTGAGACAGTCCCTGGATTGGCTGTCGGTCTAAGCTGCGGCACATCGGTTCATAAGTGGGCTTATCCTAGCTACTTGATGTGTCGGTACATAGTTATGTATTGATGGGATCAACAGTGGGATGTGACATTCACATTGACATACGAATGAGCCAGATCCCTAACATACTTCCTATGATCTTAAACCTAACTGAAGGATATGGGGCACACACAGATTGACCACACTTTGATTTACCATGGTGGCGAGTCTTACATGTATTCTTATACCCGTATTTTGGGTGTTGGCAGTTTGTGTGTGGCCTTCTTAGTCTGGACGTTTAGGTAAGCATATCCATTTCAGGATGGTGACATTCCCTGAGGAGCTTACAAGGTTCATTATGCTAAACCCTGTAGGTTGAATTATTTTATTCAGGCATAAGTGAAAAGGAGTGAGTGGTATTACTCAGGAAATAAGAGATTAATTAATTATGGCTGATTGTCATAAGCCAAATTAATTAATGAATGTCTAAAACCTTAAATATGTGGGTCATGTTAGTTTGGTGCAACCCGTTCCTAATAACGTGGTAATAAAGGGGCGAGTCAGCATTGTCACCGTGGTGATGTTTAAAACAATGTTTTAATAATTAATTATGTTCTGGGTTGAACAAGGAATGACTAATTAATAAAGATGGCCAACTTTATTATTTACATCTGGTCCGTGGTCTGGCCCATGAACTGCTCAAGCCCATTAGGGTTAGGGTTTCTCAAAACCCTAGCACTATATATAGGCTTTTTCTCCATCAGATCAAGTAAGACTTTTCAGTATATTCAGAAAATAGAGGGAGAGACGGCGACGGCTGATCTGTGGGAGGAACTGATTGATTCATCCAGATCTCGGATCCAACTTGGTAGATAATCCTCACCAGATTTCCAAGGAGCAAGGGAACATATCAGAAGATCAGATCTGTAAGAACAACTGTCCATCGCCATTGTTCAGATTTAGATCCAGATTTACTTCATCATTTTATTCTTCGATCTAGATCTGTAGATCAAATGGTGAAGGTCAGGTATTCCCTAAATCCATCCTTTGCAATTAATTTTGCAGGAGCATGCATAGGATCGCATGGTTTATTTAATTGAAATTTATTCCTGGTATCCTAAGAACGAAGAACAGTGAAGGCGACATGAATTAGGTTTTAGCCCCTTCACCCACCACATCTTGCCAGCAGCGATGGCGACCACGACGGTGGAGGGTGACGGCGGCATGGCGGAACCCTAGTTCCTCGCGTGGCTGGGCCGCGCCCTTGCAATTTGATGCTGCGCACATCTTTCGACCATAAGAACAATCGGGCGAGGTGTGCAGGCCACGAGCAACATGCAGGTGGCCGACGAGCTCCTAGATCCAGCTGGGGTGGCGTTGGGCGGTGTTGCATGGAGCGGCGACATCGCAAGGAAACCCTTGGGTCTCCTGTGCGGCTGGGCTGCGCTCCTGTAGCCAGTTGTTGCGCGTGCGTCTTCGGCAAGGTGTGCGGTGACGCCCTGGTTCGTGCAGACGTCGGCAGCAGCTCTAGCGGACGACACGGTGGTGCTGGCAGGCGACGGGGTTGTGGGCAGGAGGCGCGCGCGATATCTGTGTGCGTGCGGCAATTGCAGCAGCTGCGGTGGCTTCTAGTTCGCACAGCTGCTCCGGTGATGACTCCTGCTGCGACGGCTGGCGGTGGGGTAGCAGGCACTGGTGTGGGTTGCGCTGGGTGGCCGGCTGCAGGCGGCGGCTGATGTGTGGCTGTGGCAGCTAGGGTTTGCAAACCCTAGGGTTTTGCTTACCCGGGCTGTAGCTCGGGCTTGTTGGCCCGGAGGCAGCCCGCAGTCTGGAAATTAGGGTTTGGTTCTTGTTTTGGGCCAGAAACCCTAATTTGAAGCCCAAATGCTGTTTTCACAATCCAAATCAGATTTCAAGTCCAACAGAGGCCTAGTTTGAAGATCGGTATTGGAATTAAATCTTGTAATAGATTAGATTGAATTTTTTTCAGCTGTAATCGCATCTGAGGGGCCACGAGAAATTTTATTTATTTATTTAATTATTTCTCGTACTGATGTGATTTATTATGTGCGCACTAGTAAATAATAGTAAGCATGCCTATTTGCTTTAATTATTTACTTTTATAAGCATGTTGCAATTTAATTTTTGAGCATGTCTTATGTGATTTATTTTATGTTTTAAATTGTGTCTATAAATTATGGAATCATATTAATTTATGATGGAATTTTAGATATGACATAATTTATGGCAACATAAAATAATGTGTGCGCATGAAACCTTTAGAATTTAAAAAAAACACTAAGCTGAATTTTGGTTCTTTTCTAACCAATATCATTATTAGACCTCCACAAATATGAGTTCTCATTAGAAGTAAAGCATTTCGAAGCGTAAATGACTACTCGGGTAGCTTACGTTAGAAATAATTTACCAGTTCTAATGCGATGAGGTTTCCAAATAAAACACTTATTTTAAGATGAGAAGTGGGAGCCTCTAAGCAAATGTCTACTCGGGTAGGTTGCATTGAGACAACTTTCACTGGTCTCTAAGATTAATATAAGTGGGATAACAAAGGATGTAAAGGGCATGTGGTATGGGTCCAATACGTATGCTAAATCGCCTTTTATCATCCGGAGTTAGGATTGTGGTTCATTTGTTTTAGATGTTGCCTGGAGTATAACTCATTTGTGATGTCCCTGCTCCGGATAGGTGAACATGGTCTAAGGATCTCCAATATTAATTTCTTTTGCTTAAGATACCTGGCATGTTAAGAAATTAAAGAACCTATTTTGGTCTTGTAGAGTGTTTGCGTAAACGTCTACTCGGGTAGCTTGCGGTGAATTAGCTTGCGCAATTGGAGGAAGCAAATTACATTGTTTTATCTAAAGGTTCTATGCATATTTGTTTCAATTGTTTGTAGTATGTGCTTTCTTTAATTCGCTTATTTGTTTTCATATATGTCTATTATTGCATCACTCATCAATTCAATCGTACACAATTCCTTGACTGGTCCGAATTTTCCTGGATTAAAAAGTGACATTGTCAAGCTCTTGGATTCATTTGGACATTTGTTTGTTCTGCAAACTCCCTATCCGAGTTCGCCGACTGATACATCTTCTGATGAGGAACGTGCACGGTATCACATGTGGATGTGGTCGAATGGCATGGCCAGACAGTATATCATAGCTGGTATATCAGATGCACTGCGTCCTCGTTATAGTGATATATGGCTTGGGCATGACATTATGCGACGCCTTGACGTAGCATATGGCGGACGCGATGGACATGCTAGTTCCAGTCTTATCAAGCGTATTGTAAGACAGAAAATGGGTCAGAACTATTCGGTACGCGAACATGTGGAATCACTCATCCAGCTCATAGATGAGTACACATTAATGGGTGGTCAAATTGACAATGATGACAAAATTGACTTAATACTCAACACGTTACCGAAGTCATTTGATGACTTCAGAATTTCTGTTGAGAAAAACAAGAGTGAGTATACTGTTCACAGTCTGCTCAAAGATCTTGTATCAACAGAAGCTTCTTCAGTCTTTTCTGTGAATCACTCTGATTTGCTTCCGAGTCGAAAGAGTGATGTCAAAGAAAAGAGGAATGAAGGAAACAGTGGGAGCAGTCTTGCCTTATCAGTTCATTCCAGATCTCTTGCTAAAAGTTCTTCTAAATTGCGTCATAATGACATGAAGAAGAAGAATGTTAAAGGAGAGAACAAAGTAAAGAAAGATAACAAGAAGGACAATTGTTTCAAGTGTGCCAAGAAGGGTCACTGGAAAGTAAATGGTCCAAGTTTGGTAACTAAGGGACAAGGTACGTCATCTTTTGCGTTGCTTGTTGAAACATGCTTAGTATCGGTTTTCTACTCCTTAGTGGGTAGTGGTAACTGACGTCACTAGTCGTGTTTGCTGCACTTTGCAGGGAATCAAGCTTAAGGGTTGAAGATGGCGGGATTACCATCTCCAAGATTGATGCTGGAAGTTGCTACTTCAGCTGTTGGAGATTTTAGTTTGAGTTTATGTTAAAAACTCTGTTTTGATTCCAGTTTCCGAAGAGATGTTGTTTTGGTTTTGATAAACATATTTTTCATCTATTGGATTATCAGTTATTCGATAGAGTTTTTCTATCATAATGAATAACATTGTTTTCTATTATGGATCTTTATCTCTACATTACTTGATTACATAAACTATCAGTGTTCTAAGGTATAATTTAAAAGAATCTCTATAGAGATAGATTACATCAGTCTAAGCAGTTTTAAGTAATTCATGGAATTATGGATTCAATCCAGGTATTCCTAAGAATGGTACTGATGACAACTACTTAGAGGTATAAGATGGTAATCATGCCTTTTAATAGGCGATTGTATCTCTATAGGTTATTTCGTGTTTGCTCTAGTTTGCTGGTTTGAGTCTACTTCTGCAGTTGCCTTAACAGACATTGATACTGTAATATTCATTTAAGATTTGGATATGTTTATCTAGTTCACTACAAGTTTTAGTCTCTTGCTTTAATCAAGAGCGTTCAAGACTAAGGTATAGAATAAGTTAAACAAGACCGTAAAAACATTATGGTTCATTCATAATGGTATATCTAAAGTGATGGGGTTTTACAGTATCTGGCAAAGCAAAGGGATTTCATCCCAGTCAACTACACCTATTATCTCTCGATTGGGATAGTATAGGTAAAACGAAATAAGATCCTTTAAAAGTTTATAAGTTAAGCCAGCTTTGCCAAATTTTTGTTTTTGGGAAGAGCGCCAAAAGCAGTTGTGTGTTTGCTTAATCTAGTGTCTTCTAAATCAGTTCCAAATACCCTAGCAGACCTTGAATATGTCAAAAGGGCAATGATGGGTAATTCGGCTGTCAAGCTGATATAGGAAACTGATTGCTTGGAAGAAAGGTTTATGCTAGTACTGCTTTGTGGGCTATTCCAGGTAAACGGAAAAGATGGTTTCTTTGTATATCCTAGATACACGCAAGTTGTATAGGATGAAACCATGATTCCAAATGTGAGATGTTTCTCTAGCGTTTTAGAGAAGACAATTCAAATCCATCAGGAAATACCCCGTGGCACATTGAGCATACTTTAGAAGGTATGGTACCAATTGCACGGTCACCTGTGTAAGGTGATAAACCACAAATTAATGCACCATTAATTGACAACGTAAAAGGAGCATCGTTGCAGTGGGAGGTTGCCTTAATAGGCTTAATGGTACTGGTTCGTGGAAACAGTCTCTGGACTTGTTGTCAGCTTAACGAACAACATCGTACTCATCCCTTAAAGCGCAAAGAAGTTGTTAAGACAAAAGATGCAGTTTAATGACGTCAAGTCATGAATTCAGAAATGAATCAGTAAAGGTTATGGTTGTGTATCAGGATCAGTGATTGCCAAATGACTTTCCAGCTATAGGCAACTGATTGATATACAAGAAAAGTGTTCGAATGGCAACCTAGTATATTCGAGAGTCTAGGTTAGTGAGTAAGGTATGTTTCACAACAAGACTTTCTCATTGGTTGCAATTATTAAACCCATTCGAATTCTTTTAAACCTTAACAACACATATGAATCTAAATATTTTGAAGATAGATGACATCATCCGTATTTTATAAACGGGTACCTTGATATAAGGTGACGACATCTGTATGCAACAACCAGATAAGTTATGTGCAGTGAAAAACATCATGTCTGAAAGCCTGGGAAGTTCAAGTATGAAGTTAAAGGAGCTTCAAGGTCATGTAACAGACATTTCGATATTGTCTATCGAGAATGATAGTTTCATGTACTAGTTATGTGTGAACGGAAGCGTGGTTTTCCTTGCACATTATGTAGATGGTATTTTCACTTTCGAAAACGGAGTGGAGATATTGTCAGGCATAAAGGATGGTTATCCGAACAGTTTCAGAAGTAGGACTTATGAGATCTTGGAACATCTTTTTAATTAAAGTCTTGAGTTGTCACAAGTAAAGGATGTTCAGGTGTCTCAAGTCGCTTAAATTGATTTTGTAGTGAGTCGTTCATAACAAGAAAGATTGTTATCTTTCTATATTGTAAATGAACAAAGTTAGATATCTGTACTTCTATAAGCATGTTAAACAGATATCAGTTCAACTCTGGATAGGCACATTGGTTAATGAATAAGCCTTGTGAGTTGAATAGCATCGGATATCCAGGAGGATCATATGGAAAGAAAATCGACCTCTAACTATGTGTTGGCCTTGGAGGAGGAGTTATAGGAGTCTAACACAAAAGTGTGTTACGGATTCCGGTATGAGGGCTGAGTTTTTGACAGCTTCATTAGCTTTGCAAGAAGCAGTATAACTCCAGTGCTATCCTCTAGAGGTGTGTTCTGAGTTTGCGTAATAAAATCAAATGGAATTGTGATCATGTTGGTGCAATGACAAACTCAAGGGAACCCAAGACTCACAATGTGGTGAAACACATAGGATGTGTGATATCACATCATACGGAAAATCATGACAAGAGGTAACGTGAATGCAGTGGGACTGATTGACAGTATAGACACACTTAATACTTTGATAAAACAATGGTATCATGCTTTAAGTATAAGTGGGAGATTGTTGGGATTATATACTGAAAGCATAAATGATTAAGTGTTTTGTACACTGGTCTTCATATATGTGTTGCTACAACAATGCTCGCTGTTTGATGAAACAAACATACGACGAACCATAATATCATATTATCTCGCCTATAGGGTGACTGATAGCCGCGTGAAGCACACACAATTAACACGTTAAATTTATCAATCCGGTCTCTTTTCTAATTCGCTCAAGTGGATATCATCTACTCAATTGAAGGGTACCAATAGCTAGGTTGCTCAAAAGTCGTAGATTTTCATCAATCTAGGCAATAAATCGTAAACTAAGCTTTAAATGCAAACAATCAATTATTAAACAAATTGCTAACTTCTCCAATCTTGTAATTCAATCAATGGTTTAGGTAGATTAAGATAATTAATCCGACAATCTTAGAAGATAGTGAGTGTTTGTAAACTTCAATTGTTCCGAATTAAACCAAGTTATGTTGCAAACGAATTTTAATTCCTATGAGGTTGAGCAACCGACTCTAATGTCGCTAGTCACTTGCTACGGATAACTAGCGGTAGATGACACTAGGAATTGCAAACAACTACGTTATTAACTCCAAGGCCACTCCCAATCGACCGTCAATTATCGCCCTACAATCCTAGCACCGCACATGGATTGAAACTAGAATTATAAGATTATGCACTTATCACGACAATTCCGTCCGCGTGTTGGCTGCAACGTTCACGTCAACTACCTAAAGGCTGGCTATTACCTACACCTAATAGGCAAGAAACAAGCTCAAGTGCAAATCTACCCCTCATAGGAAAGTAAACAAGCATAATCGATTCAATCCATCACAATATCAGTATACAACACTCACTATTGAAATTAGTTCTCCATACTTTGAGTTAAGTACAAAACAAATTGAGAATTGAGAAAATTCATTACAAAACTTCAAGGTCAACGATTGATCGTCTTCGGTTGTCTTCTTTGAATCCAATCTACCTCTCTTCCTTCTTCAATCTTCACCAAATGGATGGAATGTTGCTTGATTCACCATGATTTAGGTTGGGGATGTATTTAGAGTTGAATCTAAAGAGAATGATCGTGACGGTTATTCCAATTTTTGGCAAACAGTCCTTCAATTAACTGATTTTCCCCCTTTTATAGACGAGCAAACAGGCCTCTGATCGCCCGAGCCAACCATGGCTCGCCCGAGCCTTCCTGGAAACTATGGAGAACCTGGGAATCCCGTTTTGGCTCGGCCGAGCTAGAACCGCTCGATCGAGCCTGCTCTCTGTCAGCATGGCTCGGTCAAGCCTGCACTGCTCGGCTGAGCGAGCCCTCTGTCTGGCTCAGCTCGGCCGAGCCTACTTTGCTCGGTCGGGCGACTTCTCCAAGCATCCAAAACTCTCCTTTCGCTCCGCTCGGACGAACCTAACCTCCTCGGACTTCAACTCGAACAATTTTCCTCCAAAACTCCACCAAATATGCCATATTATGCTCAAAACATGTCCTACAATATTTCAAACACGAAAACACAAAAACAAGACAAAAGAACAATGAAAACATATGATATGGGGTTAAATGGCCACAAACATGCACGCTCACACATCAAAAAATAGGTCATTTTACACATATCATAATTCCCCAAACTTGAACCTTTGATTGTCCTCAATCAAAACAAAGTAAAGAAATTAATAAACCTCATCAAACAACCTCATAGCTCATTATAGTCATCTTGGCATGCTCTTATCAAACGAGATTATCACGTAACTTTGTGACACGGTTAATGCTAACGACTTAACCCACTCATCAACATTGGATAAAGAAATGAAAGCACTCCCTTATGTGTTTAGGATTTGATGAATTTCACTCATTCACAAGATATCGAGCACAATTCCCATAGGCTTGAAACAATTCTCACCACTATACTACAATGAGTTGGCTCCTAAATCAAAAAGGTGTTTGTTTTTTGTTATAACGTGACTTACTAAAAGGTAGGTGGTTTTGGGCTAAAGTGACGAACTTCTCCATATCGCAAAACCCCCAAACTTATTCTCTTCAATCCACTTCTAACCTTGAGGCTTTTTCATCAAATAACTCTCATAATTTTTTTTTCTTTTCTTTCTTTTCTCATTTTTCTTTAGCACCATCATTTTTTCTTTCCTTTCATGGTGCCTTACTTTTTTTTTTCTTTTTCTCTTTTTCTCTTTTCTTTTTCTAAATATCCAAATTTTTGTTGGTACCCATTTTTCTAGGATTCAAATCAATCCTACACTCAATACTTTTATTGCCTCAACAATCACAACTCAAAGATACCAAATGATTCCCATCCCAACTCTCATCTCCGTATTCACCCTCATACACTCATTCCCCCCAAATTTTGTCCTAATAATTTCAAAGAAAATTCTGCATTTAAGCACAATCACGGGAAACAAGGGTATGAAGGGCAAAATTATGATATCAACAACCTTATACTCCCGAAGTGAAAGGACGGACTAAGAATCGATGGCCTAAAATCATCTTTTAGTTACCGAACTCATGCCAAATAGATAGAGAATATATTCAAGTTCTAGATTTTGTGCTCTCAACCTTGCCACTCAAAACCGATCAGAGTATGACAATATCAAGGCTAAAAAACTCTCGGCTTTTGTCAAGTCCTAGGCATTAACCTCACACAAAACTCGGCAATTCAAAAGTTCAATTCGAGCACGCCTTAACAACTAGATTATGCCCTATCATTGGTCAAAGTAAATCTCAAGCCTTACCAAGTAAATCATGATTCAAATCTCCAATTCTCGTTTGGGTTCATCACACGAACACAACACAAGCACACAAAATCCTAATTAACAATCTACATGCCAAGAACAATTGAATTGAAACTAAATGGTAGGAGAAACGATAGAAGGTGTTACCCATCGGTAGACATGATCAAACCGCTCTCCATTCCTTATTTGCACCTACTACACATCAATACAACACCACCAAACAATTGAGCATAATAAAGTCAATAAAGCTCTCATATCCACCAATCTTTCCATAAACTAATATCTCAAGAAAAATTATAACATTTATCCACTAGCACCACCATTCATACCAAACCATTATACATATCCACACACCAAAACCGAATAGAAAGAATTCAATCTCATGTAAGCTCGCAAAATGATTCATCAACAACCATTCAAATAGAAATAAAAGTAAATCAAATCATCATCCACAATCCAAAATCAAACAAACCAAAGTAGATCAAATATCATAAAACAACCATATCGAATGATCAATATTATTCAAATTCAACTAAACTAAACTAAACTAAGGATAAAGGTAAGGATAGAGAGAGAGAGAGAGATGAGTGAACCCGAGAGAGCACCGGATACTGACCAATCCCCCAAAACTTAGTGAAGTGAGACTAAGTTTGTAAAAAGGTAAACGGTGCACACTCACTCCTCTTGATCCTTCAAATATTCCCCAAAACTGGCAACCGACACATTCCCCCAAACTTAAGCTTCAAAAATAGTTGACGGTGGGAAATCACTCCTCTCAAACTTGTAGTTTCTCCTAACAAACACAAAACCAACAAACTAAACATTTATTTAAAATTAAATCAACTAAAAGCAATTTAAACAAAAGAAAGAAAATTGGTTGGGTTGCCTCCCAACAAGCTCTTCCTTAATGTCGGTAGCTAAACGACCTTGCCATGTCATCCATTGTCAAAAACCTTGTGAATTTTGAGTATACCTTTCTCTACCGATCGCGCATTGCTTGGAAGCAACTCGTCGATTGATCTTCTTCCTAAGCTACCTCCAACCAAACTTTCCCTCATTACTCTTTGGAATTTTCTCAACACAAGAACACTATCTAACACACCATCTAACCATGTCTCAATCACCAATGACCTTTCAAATACAACATCGGGATTATATTTCCTCGATCCATTTCCTTTAACAACCAACTCATAAACCTATTTCACCTTGTTTGTTAGCACCACTACCTTTTCAACCTTGTCTATTAACCGGGAAGGAAAAACAAACACCATTTCTCCACGTATTTCTCCCGTTATAATATTTTCCTCACACTCTTCTTCCATAAGTTGTGCACAAATGGGAACTTCTTGCATTTCTTCGGGTGAAGACATCTCATTATCACCTTTCTTCATACTATCTACATATTGCACCAACTCATTTGTGCCCTTGTCCTCCTCATCTTCTTGAGATAACTCTTCACCCTCCTTTTGTGGTTCTTCCTCTTGCACCACTTCTATCTCATCTTCTTTTACTTCATCTCTCTTCATCTTCGTATCTTCCATTGCCTTTTCCTCTTCAACATCACTCACACTTTCCTTGGATTTCATCACAATGCTTGCACTCTTATCCCCCATGCCTTCATTAATCTCATTGCCACTCATCCTCGGAATTAGTTTCGTGTCCTTTGAAACTCTCTCTTCTTGATCCGTTTCATTCCATGGCTTGGAAATGGTTAATTCTTGTGTTGGAGTCTCTTCGAGTTTCCCCTCATACTTCTCAAACATTCTTTCATTCACCACCTCACTATCTCTACGTGGCCTCCTCAACAAGTTTAATTGTTCTAGCATTTGATCCAATTTGCTCCTCCACATATCACTTTCTCTATACTTCTTCTCAACCTTCACCATATTGTAATCCCTTTTGCTCCTTCGGCCATTGGTAATTACATTCAAAAATCTTCTCATATACGCTTCAAAGGGGCTTTCGTGGTCTTTGTTTTTCCAGCATTTTTGCTTTCATCTCCTCCACTTGCCTTTGTAAATTATTCAATCTTCCTTGGCGTCTCCTCTTTGATTCTCCATTTGACACCTAAACAAGTCCAACCCTCTCAAAGTACCAACGAATAAATCAACTAACAACTAATCAAACAAAAGTTAGTACTCACCTACCAATTACAAGACAAACAATTCAACAAAACAAACAAGAACAATTAACAAACACATGTTAGTAACAATATACACACAAGCATTTCCTCAAACACCTAGCATACCCTACTTCAACTTTCAATTATTCCACAAGACCTACTAAAAGATTCCCCGGCAACGGTGCCAAAAACGTGATAGCCGCGTGAAGCACACACAATTAACACGTTAAATTTATCAATCCGGTCTCTTTTCTAATTCGCTCAAGTGGATATCATCTACTCAATTGAAGGGTACCAATAGCTAGGTTACTCAAAAGTCGTAGATTTTCATCTATCTAGGCAATGAATCGTAAACTAAGCTTTAAATGCAAATAATCAATTATTAAACCAATTGCTAACTTCTCCAATCTTGTAATTCAATCAATGGTTTAGGTAGATTAAGATAACAAATCCGACAATCTTAGAAGATAGTGAGTGTTTGTAAACTTCAGTTGTTCCGAATTAAACCAAGTTATGTTGCAAACAAATTTTAATTCCTATGAGGTTGAGCAACCGACTCTAATGTCGCTAGTCACTTGCTATGGATAACTAGCGGTAGATGACACTAGGAATTGCAAACAACTACGTTATTAACTCCTAGGCCACTCCCAATTGACCGTCAAATATCGCCCTACAATCCTAGCACCGCACATGGATTGGAACTAGAATTATAAGATTATGCACTTATCACGATGATTCCGTCCGCGTGTTGGCTGCAACATTCACGTCAACTACCTAAAGGCTGCCTATTACCTACACCTAATAGGCAAGAAACAAGCTCAAGTGCAAATCAACCCCTCATAGGAAAGTAAACAAGCATAATCGATTCAATCCATCACAATACCCGTATACAACGCTCACTAATTAAATTAGCTCTCCATACCTAGAGTTAAGTAAAAAACAAATTGAGAATTGAGAAAATTCATTACAAAACTTCAAGGTCAACGATTGATCTTCTTCGGTTGTCTTCTTTGAATCTAATCTACCTCTCTTCCTTCTTTAACCTTCACCAAATGGATGGAATGTTGCTTGATTCACCTTGATTTAGGTTGGGGAAGTATTTAGAGTTGAATCTTAAGAGAAGGATCGTGACGGTTATTCAAATTTTTGGCAAAAAGTCCTTTAATTAACTGATTTTCCCCCTTTTATAGACGAGCAAACAGGGCCTCTGATCGCCCGAGCCAACCATGGCTCACCCGAGCCTTCCTGGAAGCTGTGGAGAACCTGGGAAACCCGTTCTAGCTCGGCCGTGCTAGAACCGCTTCACCGAGCCTGCTCTCTATCAGCATGGCTCGGTCAAGCCTGCACAGCTCGGCCAAGCGAGCCCTCTGTCTGGCTCAGCTTGGCTTAGCCTGCTTCGCTCGGCCGAGTGACTCCTCCAAGCCTCCGAAACTCTCCTTTCGCTCCGCTCGGACGAACCTAACCTCCTCGGACTTCAACTCGGATGATTTTCCTCCAAAACTCCACCAAATATGCCATATAATGCTCAAAACACGTCCTACAATATTTCAAACATGAAAACACAAAAACAAGACAAAAGAACAACGAAAACATATGATATGAGGGTAAAATGGCCACAAACATGCACACTCACAGATCAAAAAATAGGTCATTTTATACACATATCAATGACCATATGGTGTGTAGGAGATCACAGAGGATCATGTGAGTTGTTTGACCTAACGAGATACAAACAGTATCACAGCTGAGACAGTTCCTGGATAGGCTGTCAGTCTAAGCTGCGGCACATCGGTTCATAAGTGGGCTTATCCTAGCTACTTAATGTGAAGGTACACAGTTATTTATTGATGGGATCAACAGTGGGATGTGCCATTCACATTGACATACGATTGAGCCAGATCCCTAACATACTTCCTATGATCTTAAACCTAACTGAAGGATAAGGGGCACACACAGATTGACCACACTTTGATTTACCATGGTGGCGAGTCTTACATGTATTCTTATACCCCTATTTTGGGTGTTAGCAATTTGTGTGTGGCCTGCTTAGTCTGGACGTTTAGGTAAGCATATCCGTTTCAGGATGGTGACATTCCCTGAGGAGCTCACAAGGTTCATTATGCTAAACCCTGCAGGTTGAATTATTTAATTCAGGAAAAAGTGAAAAGGAGTGAGTGTATTACTCAGGAATAAGAGATCAATTAATAATGGCTGATTGTCATAAGCCAAATTAATTAATGAATGTCTAAAACCTTAAATAGGTGGATCATGTAAGTTTGGTGCAACCCGTTCCTAATAACGTGGTAATAAAGGGGCGAGTCTGCATTGCTACCGTGGTGAAGGTTAAAACAATGTTTTATATATTAATTATGTTCTGGGTTGAACAAGGAAGGATTAAATAATAAAGAGGGCCCACTTTATTATTTGCATCTGGTCTCTGGTCTGGCCCATGAACTGCTCAAGCCCATTAGGGTTAGGGTTTCTCAAAACCCTAACACTATATATAGGCCTTCTCTGCATCAGATCAAAGTAAGACTTTTCAGTATATTCAGAAAATAGAGGGAGAGACGGCGACGGCTGATCTGTGGGAGGAACTGATTGATTCCTCCAGATCTCGGATCCAACTTGGTAGATAATCCTCACCAGATTTCCTAGGAGCAAGGGAACATATTAGAAGATCAGATCTGTAGGAACAACTGTCCATCGCCATTGTTCAGATTCAGATCCAGATTTACTTCATCTTTTTATTCTCCGATCTAGATTTGTAGATCAAACGGTGAAGGTCAGGTATTCCCTAAATCCATCCTCTGCAATTAATATTGTAGGAGCATGCATAAGATTGCATGGTTTATTTAATTGAAATTTATTCCTGGTATCCTAAGAATGACCCTTGGCAAGAATTTAATTATTAGCAACTCATGTTGTCCATCGTAGACTCAAACCCTACACAAAACATCTCTTAAAATCAAAACATTGTCTTGAAAGCATAATGTAACATCTCCAACTGCTACTACAGACACACGAGCAACATTTTCCATGGAGATCGTCACCTAGTCATCATTCAACTGCCTTGTCGGCCTAAATCCCTGCAAAGTGTAACAAACATGATCAGTAGTTCCAGTATCCACTACCCACGAATAGGTAGAAACAGATGCTAAACATGTTTCCGTTACAAATGCTAATGACGTACCTTGTCCAACCCGCTTGGTCAGACAATCCTTCTTCCAATGACCAGTTTTGCCACAATGGAAACACTTGCCCTTCATCCCCAGTGTCACAGTCTTCTTCTTCCCAGAACTTTTGCTTCCAAAGGCTGTCTTCTTAAATTTATTTCCAATCACATCTTTAGCACCTTTCAATGAAGCAGGGTGACTACCGGAAGAAACCAAGACTGCCTTTTCAGGTTGCATGAATGATTCAGCCGCAATGAGGTCACTAAGTAACTCATTGAGAGTGTACTCCTTTTTACTCATGGCAACATTCAGCCTAAAGTTCTCAAAAGACTTCGGAAGTGAGTTGAGTATGATATCGACCTGGGCTTCCCCGTCAATACCTCCTCCATGCAACGTCAGTTCATCCACGAGGTGAGTCATGGAAACAACGTGCTCCCTCATTGAGCTACCATCAGTCATTTTACAACTCACGATCTCTCTCATGAGCTTAAATCTGACAGCTCTATCCGATTCCCCATAAGTAATTGTGAGACTATCCATAATCTCAGCTGCTTTGTCATAGTGCTGATGTTGTTGCTGGAGCACCTTAGATATAGTGGTCATCATGTAGCACTTGACTACATTATTAGACTTGACCCACTTGTCATAGAGGTTCCGCTCCAAATCAGTAGACTCAGCAGTGGGGACAGCTGGACACGGAGTGTTAAGAACATATTAATGTTCCTCTGCAACTAGGATATAATCCAAGTTGCGCTTCCATTCCAGGAAATTCGGACCAGTTAATTGATTTTGTGCCAAGATATTTATGACATTATTCATAGACATATCTGAAAATAATAATTGATTAAAGTAAGTACAAACATACAGAACATTGAAACAAATATGCATTGTAACCTTTTGATAAACCAATACAATTGTTTCCCCCAATTGCCTAGGTGCATCTACTGCAAGCTCCTTTCGATGACGTTTACAGCAGACCACCTAATCAGACTGCTCTTTGAAGTTCCAGTCTTTAATTTCAATCCATGCCAGGTATTCGCAGGCAAATGAAATTAATAATCGGAGATAAAACTAAGACCATGTTCAACCTATCTGAGCAGGGACATCATTCATGAGTTAGTACTCATGCAACATCTAAGCATTTGACCACAATTCTAACTCCGAAAGTTAAAAGGACGATTTGTCATACATACTAGACCCATGAGGCATGCCTCTTACAACCTTTGTTATCTCATTTAAAACAATCCTAGAGAACTTATGAACAAATAAAATAAACAGGCTACGGTATTGTAGAGATCTACTCACTTCACTGTCCACTTCTCACATGTTTAAATGTTTTATTTAGAAATCTCATCTATTAGAACTTATGAACAAATAAAGTAAGCAGGCTACGGTCGTGTAGACGTCTACTCACTTCACTGCTCATTTCTAATAAGAGACCGCATTGTGGAGGTCTTGCTGATTTTAATTAAAAAATCTTGCTTAGTCTTTTTCTTTCAAAAGGTTCTTATGCGCACATATTATTTTATGATCCATAAATTATGTCACACCTAAAATTCCATCATATTTCCCAACATGATTCCAAAATTTATAGACATAATTTAATACATAAAATAAATCACATAAAGCATGCTTTGTAAAGCAGTAACATGCTTTTCTATTATCTACGACATGCTTCAAAATAAATAATAAAAGCAGTAGCATGTTCTCCTATTATTTACTAGTGCGCACATAATAAATCACACCATACGAGAAAACAATTAAATAAACAAATAAAATTTCTCATGGACCCTTGATGCAATTACATGGGAAATAAAATTAAATCTATCTATTACAATGATTTATTTTGATACAGATCTTCAAACAGGGCTCCCGCTCTTTAATTTGAAATCTGCAACTTTGGGCTGGAATAATTTAACAGTTCGGGCGTGGAATTTGTGAACTAGGGTTTCAAGGATCAAAACCCTAGCTTCAGCCGTCCGGGCCGACGGGCCCGCGACCCAGCCCGCGCCCAAACCTTAATCTGACTAGGGTTTTGTTGGGATTATATACTGAAAGCATATATGATTAAGTGTTTTGTAC
>JAPKLW010001838.1:0-43588 GCA_026898455.1 Plectranthus barbatus | reverse complement strand
GGGAATGTCACCATCCTGAAACGGATATGGTTATCTAAATCCAGCCTTAGGAAACCCCACACAAACTGTCATCACCCAAGATGCAAATATACGAGTACATGTAAGACTCTCAACCATAGCAAGTCAAAGTGACAGTCAACCGATGTGTGGCCCTCAGCTTTCAATAGACATTAGATCCAACCAAGTTACCGAGGTCTTTACTCATTTATATGTCAAGTAGAATGGTTCATCTCACTATTGATCCTATCAATACATTGAGATGTACCGGTTACACAAAGCAGTCAAGATAAACAACTTATGAACTTGTGTGCCGCAGCCTAAACCGACAGCCAAACCAGAAACTGTCTCAGCTATGATAACTGTTTATATCTCGCTAGGTCGAACGATCTATATGATCTTCTGTGATCTCTTACACACCGTATGATCTCTCTATCGACGAGATAACTGGATGTGTTTGTTCGCATCTTATGATTGTTAATTCAGACAGGAGTTGTTTATTGCAAGTCATTAATGATTACTGGTATATCAAACATAACGTTTCCTAATATACCAATCATAATGCGTTTATGTACACAATTCCAACAAGGCCTAGCACTGCAATTCCATCATCTGCTGAGGCAAGGCAAGAGGAAGAAAATGATGAAGGCTTTTTAGCCTCATGTTATTTGGATTCTGATTCCGACGGCGAATCTGAGGATGTCTACGATGCAAGATTTCTAAGGAAGATTCCGACCGGCACCAATGAAGAGCTTCGAGTTCCTTTCAAAGGACTACCAGGGCGCAAATTCAAGATAAGGCGCATAGCACAATGGTGTGCTCCTATTTTTCTTGAGGAAGAGGTAAACAGTGACCTATTTCCTATGATCTTTGAGATAGAAGAATTTATTTTTGTGGAGATAGAGCGCGACATTGCAAATGTCTTCTACGTTGAATTGCATGAGAACACCCCAGAAGGGAAGGTGCTGAGCAAAGAGTTTAGGCATTGGAAATTTTTTGATTATGTCATGCAGCAACTCTGCTTTGAAGAAAAATTGCTGGTAATCACAAACAAGGGGCTCAACTTCTGGAGGAAGGAAGAGAAGTGGGAAAATGATTGGATTGATCAAGTTCCATGCACTAGCAATTCTTGGATAAGCAAGTCCTTGCCAGGCTTCAGGCTATTCACGCCCATCGGTTGTTCTCTACTTCTCAATCTTTGCCAAGGTCAAGCTTTGCTCCAGATGGTTATTCAGATGCTAAGATTGAGCTTTCCAAGTGCCAAGCTAAAGCAGCTACTGAGTACCCAAGGAGCCAGGCCGAGTATGAAGCTCAAAAGAAGGAGAGGCTGATGGCTTGGATGTCTGCTACTAGAGAGCAAGAAGAGCGAGAAAAGAACTAAAGCCGTGAGCTGACCAGAGCGGAGAACATGCTTGCACTCTTCTTAGAAGATAACATCCTGGAAGTGGCCAGAGTTGCGCGCGCTGCTGAGCTAGAGGAAGCTAAAGCTGCTGAGCTTGCTAAGGCCATGGAGGAGATCTGGAACTTAGAGGAGGCCGAGCAACTAGCAAATGTAGCTCAGTACTTGGAGGCCCATGCCGATGAAGCAATAGCTGCAAAACTTGATGAGGCAGAAGCGAAGGCCTGGAGAGTAGATGAAGCAGAGGCATATCAGAGGAAGCCGAGTACATGGCGGCCCAAGGCGACATTAACATTCAGATAGAAGAAGCCGAGTCTCCTACAAGCGGAGAAATGGTGCTAGCATCTTCTTCATTTGATGTTCTCCTGTAAGCTCTCACGACTTTCATTCCTCCCTTGATCACGCTGTTCAGTTTGCCCTTCAACATGCTCTATCCACTACTATTCCCCTGGCCATAAATGAACGAGTGGCTATGGAGGCTACTGATATAAGGAAAGAAGTGGAGGAAGTAAGGAGCGAAGTATCTGAAGTCAGAGCAGAGGTAGCTAAAGTGAAAAGTGATGTATCTGGCGTGAAGCAGCGTATGGAGGTGATGAAAGAAGAAGTAGAAGATTCCCAGCAGAAGCTTGTTCAGAGTGTTCAATCCTTCTCAACCACCTTTTTGGCTGCAATCAAAGAGGGGGAAGAGAGGAAAATTGCTGAAGCAGAGAAAAGAAGGAAAGAAGAGGAAGAAATTGCTGCTGCTGAAGATGAAAAGAGACATGATGAGGAGGAGCTAAAAAAGAAGGAGATGGAGCTCAAGTTAAGAAAGATAGAGATGGAGAACGAGAGACTTGCTAAAAAAATAGAGAGGGAGACTGCTGAATGCGAGGCAAACAAAGAGTTATATGACAAGTTCATGCCGATGGCAATGAGTAAATTTGATGACCTTGACAAGAAGCCTGCTCCTGACTCTTGAGCTAAATTGATGTGCTAGCAAGTTCTCTGTAATATTTTTGTTCTTTTTCGGTTTCATTGTGCATGTAATCTTTCACATCATATATATGAAACTGAATCAGACTTAGACATTTACTCATTTTCGACTTCTGATGTTTTTGCGTGTCTTAGTTGATACACACTATTCGTGTGTTCAATGAAATTGCATGTGGTTGTGGATGCTGAGTTATTGGTTTATGATTGGTGGTAAATGCTCGCTGCTTAAATTGGATGCTAGATTCTAGCATATTGCTAAGAAGCATTTTAATTATTTTTTAATCGAGAATATCTCCCACCATTTATTGTGGGGGAATTTATTTAAAACCAATCTCTGCTAGAACTAAGTTGGTTAAATTCTGAGTTAGATTGCTAGATTAGCTCTTATACTTAGATATTCTTGTACACTCAGAAATTTTTCCTTCCTAGATTCAGCAATTGATAGTAAGCTTTGATCGCACCAAAAAGGGGAAAATTGTTAGGAAAATATTCATTGATTTATGTTGTAAATCTCCCTTTAGGATCAAATTGTAAAAGTTTTGTTGAATCAAAGCTTAGTTAGCTTGGTCGATCATTGTTGAATTCTAGATAGTCTAGCAACTCCGTGTAAAGTCCTGTTTAAGAAATGTTTCAAGTTGTAATAGATTAGAAGTACTTGCGGAAGACTGCTGAAGGATTCATCAATTAAAACGAACACTTCAGAATTCTGGATGCTAGGAACGTTCTCAGCAGTAAAGTAGATTGCTAGAGAAGCCAGCAGACAGATATGGCTGCTAAGGAGATAGCAGACAAAGTGCTAAGAAGAATGATTGCTAAAGTGCTAGCAATCATATGCTGAAAGAAGAGACTGCTATGAGTATTTCTTCAGCAGTCAGCAGTAAAGCAATAGCAGAATGCTAAAGGAGTTAGCACACTCAGAAGATTGCTAGAAGTGATAGCAACAAGGAATCGACCCAAGTGCTGAATACGCAATTGCTGAGGAGTCAGCAGATTTGATATAAAGCAGAATGCTAGAAGCATCCAGCAGTCAAAGGTCGAAGCACTTAGCAGAGTATTCCCAGCATTCTCCAAGAGAATGCTAAGCAAGGAGATACTCAGCAAATAATTGATAATACTACCGTTCTGACAGAAGGTACAACCAAAGGACAAATAGCCTTCCCGAAGTAGGTAAAAATGTATTGTACACGCCGGAAAGGACGAAAAAGCAAGTAGCTCTTTTGGACAAGGAGGACCGTTGTGTTTAACGGGTCTGGAGATTCAAAGTTTGAATCTTCAGATATAAAAGAGAAGTCCAAACAGGAGAGAGACCCTCCCTTACGACTACTCAGAGATTCCTACAAAAAACAAACACTTCAACCACATTCGCAAAGGCAATTACGGAGAGATACCTTTGAAAAGCGAAGTAAAGTAGTCGGTTGAGAGCACATTTAAGACAAGGAGAATCTTAAGGTCTCAACAGCAAGTGTCGAACATTGAATATCTGACACTACATTGAAGAGATTCCTTGACTTTGCTCTAGAATCTAATCATTGGGATAACTTCCATCCTAGGAAGCATCCAGCAGTCACATATCTGAAAAGAGATTGAATCCGACGGGTTGTTGCCAAAACCAGAAAGTTTGGATGGAACTATAATGCTTCCATTGCAGTAAAGGCAAGTTTTACGAAGGTGCGCCCTTGACTTAGCCCCAACTTCCGAGTGAAAGATCCAAGTAACGGAGGATAGCTTTGTAGTGGCTGGATCGAAAGCTCACCACCTACTACAAGAGATAGGCGATTTCTTGTACTTGAACATATCTTTTTAGTGAAATTATCAGTGTTCGACTGAGGAGTGGACGTAGATCTTTAAGGATCGAACCACTATAAACCTTGTGTTCTTTATTACTATTTTATTGTTTCTGCTTGTTACTTTGAAACCTAGCAACCTCAAGTTGCTAGAGTATATCTCTGAAACAATCTAACACCTACCTTGAGCTAAGTATTTGGAAAAGAGACTAAGTGCAAGATAACTTTAATATTTCGTTGCATTTGCTAAGTAGCTTTCAGCTGCTTATCACGACTCTGATCAGGGACCATCATCTGAGTATAGCATGTAGTCAACAGAGTTTCTCTCCAATATCCTTCATTTAAACTGGCTTCTACGAGCATTGTCCTTACTGCTTCTTTAATGTTCAGTTTCTTCTCTCAGTAGGGCCATTTTGTTGAGGAATTCTTGGAGTCGATCTTTCGTGGGCAATTCCAATATTTGCACAGAAATCCACCAATGGACCACTGCAAAATTCAGTTCCATTATTGGACTTTATTCTCTTAACAATCACTCTTTTGTCATTTTGAACCCTCATGATTAGTTTTATAAGCTGGATTTTGACTTCATCTTTAGTTTTCAGAAATCTCACTCATGTGTATCTCGAGTAGTCATCAACAACCACAAGAGTGAATCTTTTTACCTCCAATTGTGGGTGGTTTAACTGGTCCAAATAAATCTATATGTAGCAATTCTAGAATCCTATCAGTGCTCGCTGTAACTAGACGGTTCTTGAATGAAGCTTTAGATTGCTTTCTAAGCTGTCATGCTCTGTAAAATCCGTCCTTCTTAAATCCAGTTTTGGGTAGACCTTCAACTAGCTTGTGCATTTCCAGATGTCTGATCAAGTTGAAGTTGAGGTGGCACAATCGCTTGTGCCAAAGCCAGTTTGTGCCTTCTTGGGAGCTTGTTGTGACAAGGCATGCGTCAGTGTGGCTACGTCCCAATTTAGAACATAAAGGCCTCCTTTTCTGATGCCCTTGAGTATAATCTCCTTCGAGTCTTTATCATTGATGTGGCACGCATATTCATCAAAAGTCACCTCATATCCATTCTGAATAAGTTGGCTGATGCTCAGTAGATTATAATTGAAGATAGTGACTAAGGATACTTTCTTGATTGTGATTCCATTGTATTCCACGCACCCTTTCCCAATGACTCGACCCTTTGAATCATCACTGAACAACACTGGTGGTCCCCTCGCCATTTCTAGTTTGGTGAGCAAATCTTTTTCTCCCGTCATATTTGCGGAACATCCATTGTCCAGTATCCAAGCTCTTCTTTTCTTCTGGAACTGACTTTGATGTCCCTCTACCTGCATCACAAATGAAATTAGATTATAGGTACCTAATTTTCTGCGCAGTATTAGTTTTTGAATTCCACCCTTTTGGAATCCATTTTTCTTCACCTTAATCTTTGATAATTTCTTTCCTACCTTCCTCTTCCTTCTGTAATAATGAATGTTGTTCGAATGTAATGTAGAAGGAGTAGTGGGTGTGTCCAAATTCTTTTTGAAAACTGATTTTTGGAAAGAGTCTCGAGAAACTGAACCCTGATGTGTAGTCTTCCTAGCCCTTGAGAACGAAATATGATATGGCTCAGACCTCAAGTAGTTGTTCCCCATACTTAGATGAATCCTTTTCTCATACAAATTATGATTGAAGGATCTCAAATTTTTATAATTCGGTCGTGAAACTGACTTCCTTGCAATATTGGTATGTTGCTTAGTCGTTTTAGTTGTCGAAACTGATTTCCTTGCAGTTGGAACATATTACTTTTTTAGTTTCTTAGGCAAATTTGGCTTCCTTTCAGGTTAATTCAGTTTAGAAACTAAATTTTTATTTAGTTTAGGAATTGAGTTTTTCCCTTTAACCTAATTGGCCAAACTGGAGTTTTTGCCAGTTTGAGCTACTCCTTTGCCTAAAAACATTACCTAAAAACTGGAATTTTCTCTGAAATAATGTTCTTTAAGTTTTCCATTTTCAGAAGTAGATGCATGAATGCTCAAATCATTTTGAACAAAGCCTATCATTGATTTGCTCATGCTCGAATAAAGTGAGCAAATAAATTTTTCCTCTTGAACAATTTTGGATTTCATAGAGTGTAGTGACCCGGTGCCGGAGCAGGGAGTGATCGCCGGTGTAGAGAAGCACGGACAATGGGACTGTATAGCTGAGGATAGCTTAAAAGATTTGATAGGTGCTACTCATACCAACATGGTGCATCATCTTTTCCGGCACCCATTCTAGGAAAACTCCAATGTTAAGCGTGCTTCACTTGGGGTAGAACTAAGATGGGTGACCCACTGGGAAGTTTCTCAGGGTGCGTGTGAGTGAAGACAAAGCACACTGGGAAGGATTTGTGTTGGTTTATGGGGTCAGCCGTCAGTCTGGAAGCTGGTCCAGGCCATTGGAAGGCAACGTGGTTGACCTCGGGTAAGCTCGTTCGGGCCCTGGGGCCGGGGCGTTACACATGACTTTTAAATAGTTCTAAGTGCTAGGATCGGCGCAACGAGAGCTTTGAGGCAGACAGCAACGAGTTTAAATGTTTCTTGTGATCTTCCATTAGGTGGGGTCTTACTATATCTGTAAGTGTTGTGGTTACATGACTATATTCATTGTTGTGTCGTGTGTCATGCATGTGAATGCCAATGGCCCGAAAGGGTTCATGATCCATTAGTGATCAATATAGACGCCCACAAGGGGCGGGCTCGCAAGGGATTTGGTCCATTAGTGACCGAGACTAGTCTCCTACGGAGGTAACTTTTAGTTACCAAACTACAGATGTAACTTACACCAATGGTCCAGAACGGCTTCCAGACTGATGGCTGACCCCACAAACCAACACAAGTCCTTCCCAGCGTGCTTTGTCCTCATTCACACGCACCCTGAGAAACTTGCCAGGGGGTCACCCATCTTAGTTCTACCCCAAGTCAAGCACGCTT
This sequence comes from Plectranthus barbatus, assembly GCA_026898455.1. Classification (NCBI taxonomy): domain Eukaryota; kingdom Viridiplantae; phylum Streptophyta; class Magnoliopsida; order Lamiales; family Lamiaceae; genus Plectranthus; species Plectranthus barbatus. The sequence goes on along the minus strand of JAPKLW010001838.1, from coordinate 36,473 downwards.
AACATTGGAGTTTTTCCTAGAATGGAAAGATGATGCACCATGTTGGTATGAGTGGCACCTATCAAATCCTTTAAGCTCTCCTCAGCTATACAGTCCCATTCCTGTATAGCCTTAGAATCCCTCTCATTCCTGTGTGGGCCCGGTTCATTCATGTCACCCTCTGCTCAACTAATGGAAGTCTTACGGGAGCCGCTCATTGTTCGTGCTTCTCTACACTGGCAATCACTCCCTGCTCCGACACCGGGTCACTACATGCCCACCAGCTTCCACTTGGTTCGTCCCCAAACCACACCGTACTGGGAGAGGTTCGGCTCTGTTACCACTTGTAACGCCCCGGACCCAGGGTGAACATCTCCCAGTACGGTGTGGTTCAGGGATGAACCAAGCAGAAGCTGGTGGGCATGTAGTGACCCGGTGCTGGAGCAGGGAGTGATCGCCGGTGTAGAGAAGCATGGACAATGAGTTGCTCCCATAAGACTTCCATTAGTTGAGCGGAGGGTGACATGAATGAACCAGGCCCACACCTGAATGAGAGGGATTCTGAGGCTATACAAGAATGAGACTGTATAGCTGAGGAGAGCATAAAGGATTTGATAGGTGCTACTCATACCAACATGGTGCATCATCTTTTTCGGCACCCATTCTAGGAAAACTCCAATGTTAAGCGTGCTTGACTTGGGGAAGAACTAAGATGGGTGACCCCCTGAGATGTTTCTCAGGGTGCGTGTGAGTGAGGACAAAGCACGCTGCGAAGGACTTGTGTTGGTTTGTGGGGTCAGCCGTCAATCTGGAAGCCAGTCCAGACCATTGGTGGGTAACGTGGCCGACCTCGGGTGAGCTCGTTCGGGCCGTGGGGCCGGGGCGTTACATAGAGTCACATTCCTCATAAATAATTTTAAAGTTTTTTGAGCAAAAGAGAATGGTCTTCTCTCAATTTTGTCAGCTTCTTACTGTGTGACCTTGATTTTTCAATCTCCTTGGTTAAAGTAGAAACTTGAAGTTTCAATGAGGTGTTTTCACTGACAAAAACATTTTTCAATTCATGAAACTTAACAAATTATTTTGAAAGATTTTTGAGGGAAACATCATTTGAATCCGAGCAAATAGATTTAGAGTCCTCGTCTATGTATGCAGAAAAATAAGAAATTAGTTGTGAATCAATTACTAGTTTTTCAGTTCCTAGTTGTTTAGTTTCCTCATCTGAGACATCATCTCCTATGGCAACCTTGAAGACCTGTAGAGCTTCCTCCTACTACTTTTCCTCCGATGTGTTGTAGCCATCATCATCGTTGGGAATATCTAGTACGTCAGTTCTGGAGAGCATGGCCTTGACACCGTCTTTAGAAGCTTTCTTCTCGAACTCTTTCCTCAATCTTTCTCTCTCCTCTTTATCAACCAGAGGGCAATCATATTTGAGGTGGCTGGGATAATTGCACTCAAAACAGACTTTTGGTACTCTTTAAATGAATTTTTGATCACCAACCTGTGATCCTTGAGTTTTTGCTTTGACTCTTTCAATGAGCTTCGTCAGTTTTCTCATTTGTTCCTCCAATTCAGCAACTGAGGTCTCCTCTTCCTTCTTGTGAGAGTATGATGTTGTAGGAGAATTCTTTGTTGTTGAATTCTGACCACTCGGTTTTTCAGTTTGGTACGACTTCTTTAGTCTTATCTAAAAACCCTCTTGACAAAGAAGACAACATCCTCTTCAATTGAGGTTGGTGAGCTTGCAGTTCAGAATGCATCATTCTTGTTGACCATCTGAATGTCCCATTCATGTGCTTTGAAGTTGCACAAATACATCATTTGTCGACATCTTGGACAAATCCTTTTCCTTTAAACTGGTAGTTTTAACAAACCAGTCCTCCTTGGGCATCTTCGAGAGAGTTTTTGCATTTAGATCAGCAAGAGGGTACTCTCTCCCCAAGTTTTAAAGTTTCCAGACAATTGAATTGAACCTAGCTTCCATTGATTTGATATTTTCCAGGAAGCATCTGGAAGGGTTCATATTTGTCCATGCAAATCTACATCTTGTTGCGCTTCATTTGATCAGTTTCTTGGCTTCGAGTACCAAGAAAATCCCATACCTCTTTGGCATTATCATACTCCAAAGCTGGTAGGGATGCCAAAATCAGTTCATGAGCCATCGGGTCAAGGTGTGCACGAGCCTTGTCTTCAGCTGTCCACTCAGCGTACGACTTTTCCATGATTTATGGACAATCGGTTCCTCCAAGTTGGACGTTGACCATTGTGATCTTCAGTGGTCCATTTGCTATCACCTCAACCATATCTAGGTAAACATTCTTCAGCATGATGAGTGATCTCTCCTTCCACATGTTGAACATCTTTGCGGATACTTGGGAAGCTTGGTGATATTCATCATCTTGCTGTACTTGAGCTAAATCAGAAAGAAAGAGTGCAGGTAATGGATCTGGTCCTAAGTGATTCAACACGACCAGCCTGTGAGGACTGACTGGCACCGATACCACTTGTAAGTCTCGATATCAGACTATTTCTATATGCAACAAAGGTATTTAATATGTCTGCACTCTAAAAACTGAAACTTAGTTTTTCATTTTCAGTTTTCAAAAAATAGACTTAGCTAAACTTGGTCTCTGATAGATTTAAGTTTCAGTTTTCAGTTTTCAGTTATACACTTGAATTCTTAGAAAGTATTGAAGGTTTCAAATTAGCTTAAAAACTTAGATTGCAGAAACTTAAAAAAAATAATAAACGACTTAGGATATTTATAGTGGCTTGGATCCTTAAGTCCTATGTCCATTCTTCATAACATAGTTCAGAAATTCACTAAGTAACAATTTACAAGGATATCATGATCTATATCTAGCCCTTCGAATGCCAATGTCCCTCAGCTTCCTTCTTCAGTCTTGAAGTGAGGACGTACCTCACAACCTTCAAGCTGGAATGACAGATGTTTGTTGTTCTTCCCAGAACTTTGGGTGGTAGGTAGTTACCCGTGATAATCAGAATTCTAGAAGGGGAAACTGACTGCTATGTATATTACTTGAAAAGTAATAACACCAAATGAAAAGCTTAAGCTTGAAAGCTAAGCCTCGTGTTCTCGAAAGACAAACAGAATATTCAGAGAACTTTTGAGAGCTTTTACTTTGACAGAGTTTGGCTGGTTCTTTGCGTAAGTTTCAAGTACTCTCCTCTGGAGTAGTGGTCTGCTATTTATAATCGACTTGATGACCATTTCATTTTTTTCCATTAGAGACAAAAAGAATGTTGTCCAATCATCGCCCATTCTTTGTTTGTTGTAGGTGCCTGCTATGTTCACTTTTGCCTTTTGCAGTGTAGTTTCACCTGCTCTTGTTAGAGAGAGTTTCAGTCCGAGGAACTTATAAACTGAAAATTCCTCATACATGATTGAGTACAACATACTTTAAGGAATCTTGGATAAAACTTTGAGTTATACTCGGATTCCTTTTGTCTTCTCGCTTTTCACATGCTCTTTAAGCTTTGAAATTGAAAAATGAATTCCTAATTCATTTTTAAAGTTCTAGTTTCCTTTGATGTAGCATTTGCAGGTGAAAACTCAGTTTCCAAAAATTGATTTTCTGGTGTTCTTAAGTTTCAAGTTCCGAAGCTAGATTTTTTTTTCTAGTTTCTTCAACTTTCAGTTCAGAAACTTCAATTTATGTATCTCGAGCTCTCTTTTCTAGTTTCTAGTTTAGAAACTAGATCTCTGTCTTCTCGATCTCCACAGCTTCCAGTTTCCAGTTTATCTATTACAACTCAATTTATCCTATACAAGGATTACATGTAGACTCTAACTAGAAACTTAAGCTAGTTTTAACACACCAAAACTTCAAATAAAGAGTAAACCACTTTCCTAATTTCTAACATCGTGCAACATCCTTGTAATCCCCAACTTAGTGATTTTTTAAAGTCTTATTTGCTAATTATTCAACTTATTTGCTAGCTAAGATGCCTTTACCAACAAACCGTCTTTCCTTGGAAGAAGTTGGCTGACACATCATAATCATCAGCTGTTAATCCACTAGCAAGGAGCATACCAGCAAATGTCACCAGTAAAATGATACCCAACCAACAATAAGAGACAAAAGCAAGCCAAGACAAGTGAAGACTTTTTCAAGATCAAACTTTAAGAAAGGAGAGTTTAAAGTTTGAGTTACTCAAAAGCTTGTTCGTCTAAGGAATCCAACAACAAACATTTCTTGGATTGGCTAAGAGTCGTTCTAACCAAAGTAGAATAGTCCACCTACTCTGACAAAAAGGACATTCCAAGTTAGAAAAGTGAGACTTCGATTGAACGTGTTCTTTTTATCACACAACGACTCCAAACAACTTCATTTTCAAACCTTCTACGGAGAGCATATAAACAGAGGCTTCACTCCATCTAGAGAAGGTTACTTTTGGCCAATTAACTTCTTATCTTTTTCTGCCATTCATTCTTAAAGCTATCAACTTATCAACATCTTAAGCTTTCAGGCTGTTCTATCAGCTTTCTATGTTCCTTCTTGAACAAGAGGCTCTGTGCGTCTAGCAAGAGCTACTTCAATTTTCTTACTTCCCAAGTAAGAAAACAACTTGGAGTAGCCACTACTCCGGTGGTAACTATTACAAGTGTATACCGCAAGCTGAAATTCTCCGGAAAGATTCAAACGCTCACGACCAACTGGAGGATGCAAGGTGCATCCTTAGTCCAGATATGAAGATTCAAAGGAGAGCAAAGGACTTGACGAGTGTTAACGACACTAAAATTGATTGCTCAAATTTAATGTTTATCAAGTAATAAAATCAATCCAAGGAAATTTCTCGTTTCGCCCAAAGGAATACTATTTAGTTGCGTGGACTTTTATAGCTAGGAACATTTAAAGTCTTTGAGTTTTGTTCTAATATCCTTAACTTGAATTCAAACTAACAAAAAACAACATTGAAAGAAAATAACACACTCATCATTCAGTTATCGATATGTTCAAGCAATTCTTAAATTTCTTAAACAACTTGGTAGAACAAGACTCGCAAATACTCAAGATAGATAGAATGGATGTTTAGAACACCATACTTATCAATTGGATCATTACAATGTTGAATTGAAAACAAACCATTACGATTGATAGATCTAGATAGATTTCTTCCCCAAATTGAGTATTTGATCATGATCTACCCTTGAACTCTTGAAATCTTCACCAAGTGAGGTTGGATTAGCTCTTAGACACCATGGATTAGGTTTGGAAGGAGATGGAAGATGGAAGTGTAGAGAGAATCTAAATAATTTTCGCGTAAAAGTGAAAAAAGTTCTTGTAAAATCTGATTTTCCCCCTTTTATAATGAGCTAGAGAGCCTTGGATCGCCGGGGATGAAGTAGGATCACACGAGATGTCCTGAAAAAGAGAAACCGCCACACAGCCCGACACGGATTGGCCGGGAAGGAAATGGCTCAACCAAAATCTGCCTCTGAAATGGCAGATCGGTCGAGCACTGCTGGATCGCCCGAAATCTACCTCTGAAGTGCTCGGATCGATCGGTCTCTACAGGATCGACCAAAAATCGTCTCTGAACTGCTCAGATCGACCAATCTCTGCTGGATCAACCTGTCTGCTTCTCAGAAATCCATCCTGTTGCTTTTCCTGCCCTCTCGGTCAATCCTCAATACCTTAAACTCTCGGATCGGGCAATTTTCCTCCAAAACTAAGCCGAAAATGCTGAATAATGCTCAAAACCTAACCTACACCATCCGAAACGCACAAAACACGAAAACACAACAAAAAGAAGACAAAAACATATGATATGGGAGTAAAATGAACGCAAATATGCATGCACAAACATTGAAATAAAGGTCATTTTATGCACATATCATAATCCCCCAAACTTGAACCTTTGATTGTCCTCAATCAAAACAAAGTAAAGCAATCATTCAACCTCATGCAATACCTCATAGCCCATCTTGATTATCTTAGCATGTCCTAGTCAAATGACATTATCACCTAACTTTGTGACATGATTAATGCTAAAGACTCAAACCACTCATCAAATATGGATAAAAGAAATGATATCACTCCCTCACATGTTTAGGGACGATGAGAATCACTCAAGCACAAGATATTGAGCTCAATTTCCATAGGCTTGCATCCATTCTCACCACTATACTACAATGAGTTAGCTCCTAGAATCAAGAAGGTCTTTGCTTTGATTATAATGTGGCTAGCTAGTAGGTAGGTGATTTTGGGCAAAAGTAACTAAACTCCTCAATTTCCCAAGAATCCCCCCTAAAATGTAATCATCAACCACTAAACCCGAGGCTTATTCCATTCTCAAATCTTTCTTTCTTTTTCTTCCTTCATTTTTATTTTTCTCTTTTTTTTTCTTTTCATTGGCACCTTCCTTTATTTATTTTTTTTCATGTGGGTGCATATTTTTAAGACTTTCACCACTCTTTTTACCTCAAAGTTTTGTAGGTGCCTCACTTTCTAGGATTTACATCAATCCTCTTTATTTATTTCCTTTCATGCCTCATCAATTGCAATAACAAATACCAAACAATTCCCAACCCTACTCACATCACCGTATTCACCCTCATTCTCTCTTTCCCCCCTAAACATGATCCTAATAATATAAAAAAAAATTCTCCAAATAAGATCAATCACGGGGGTCAAAGATATGAAAGGCAAATAATAATCAAGGTAAACACCTTATGCTCCCAATGTGTAAGGTAGGACTAGGAATCGACTGCCTAATATCATTTTCTAGTCGCATACTCATGCCAATAGATCGAGAATTAATGCAATCTCTAGAATTTTTGCGCTCAATCTCGCCTCTCTCAAACAAGATAGATATGACAATATCAAGGCTCAACACTCACAGCTTTTTGTCAAGTCCCATGCATTAACCAAACACAAAACTCGGCAATTCAAAAGTTAAACTTAAACATGCTTCGACAACAAGATTCCGCCCTATCATAGTTTGAGGTAAAATTTAAGCTTCACCTAGTAAATCATGGTCAATCTCAAACCTAGTTTGGGTTCATCACACACACACAAGCACACAATTAAACCTATAACAACGACAAACATGCAACAAATCTAAATGACAAGAGAACGATAAAATGCGTTACCTATCGGTAGCCATGATCAAACCGCCTCTCCAATGCCTTATGTACCTACTCACATAAACACAAAACACCACCAAACTTTGAGCATAATTCATATCATTAGGTTCACATTTCCACCAAAGAAACCACCAACCAACAATCAAGAAATATACACATTATCCACTAGCACAACCATTCAAACCAATCCATTCATCATTCCACAAACCAAACAAAATAGGAAGTAGTCAATCATACCAACTCATTAATACTTCCAACAAACATCAAATATCAAACAATAAGAATCATGCATCCACATCCAAACCAAATCCAAATCCATATCCAAAAGTAGATCAAATCATCATAATACAACCATATCAAATCAACTCCAATGTTAGGGTAAAAATCATCCAAACAAACTAAACTAAACTAATGCAAGATAAGATAGAGGAAGAGAGGAGAAGAATGAACCAAGTCAACGACTACCAGCACATCCCCCCAAACTTAGTCAAGTGAGACTAAGTTTGCAAAAATGCTAGACGGTGCATCATCACTCCTCTCGACCCAACAAATACCCCTACAACGAAAACCAAAACAACAATAATCAATAACAAGCATAACATTGAGATTCACAAACAAGAAAAGTTACCAACATTCTGGATGGGTTGCCTCCCATCAAGCGCTAGTTTGTAGTCATTAGCTTGACTTCTTACCTCAATCATTCAAAAGGAACATCTAAAACCATGCAAGGTCCATCATCAACATAGTACGGTTTAACCCGATGACTGTTAACTTTAAAACATAGACAACTCTTACTTTCCAACTCCAACATACCATTTTCAAAGACGTGAGTCACCGTGAATGGACCCGACCACCTCGAATGGAACTTACCGAGCATCAACATCAACCGTGAATTGAAAAGAAGCACCAAATCCCCCTTAGCAAAAGATTACCTCTAATATGTAAGTCATGGAACTTCTTTGCCCGTTCCTTGTAGATCTGTGAAATTCTCATAGGTCTCATTCTGGAATTCTTCTTCCATCTCATTCAAATGCATCACCCGTTCACCTTGAGCCTTCCTCCAATCCAAATTGACAGATTTTAATGCCCAATAAGCTTTATGTTCGAGCTCCACCGGTAAATGACACGACTTCTCAAATACCAATTGGTATGATGACATACCAATCGAAGTTTTGAAAGCCGTCCTATAGGCCCACAATGCATCATCCAACCTTGAAGACCAATCCTTTCTTATTACCACCGTCTTTTCTAAAATTGCTTTGATCTCTCTATTGACAAGCTCTGTTTGTCCATTTGCTTGCGGATGGTAAGCGGTGGTAATTCGATGCCTTACTCCATACCGGGCTAACAATTTTTACAACATCTTGTTAAAAAAATGAATCCCCCCATCACTTACCAAGGCCCGAGGGATCCCGAACCTTGTCACAATACCTTGCAAAAACTTCAAAACAACTTTATCATTATTAATAATGGTAGGAAAATCTTCCACCTAACGAGACACATTGTCAAAGACAAGTAATATATAATTATACCCAAAAGATGAGGGAAAATGTCCCATAAAATCAATGCCCCACACATCAAATAAATCAACCTCAATGAACATTTTAAATGACATCTCGTCCCTATGAGTTATAGACCCCATTTTTTGACACCTATCACATGCTTTTACAAAATTCATGCAATCTCGATAAGTGTAAGACCAATAAAATCCACAAGAAAGTACCTTCAATGTCGTATGGTTAGCGGCAAAATGTCCCCCACTTACCGATGCATGACATTCCTCAAGAATCCTTTGCCATTCTCCTTGATGAACACACCTCCGGGTGATTCCATCTGCACAACAACGAAACAAGTACGGCTCCTCCCATTAGTAAAATCTAACCTCCTTAAGGAATTTCTTCCTTTGATAAGGTTTCAAATCGGGAGGCAATACTCCAGCTACAAGAAAATAAGAATAATCAGCAAACCATGGAATATTGTGTGTAAATAACATAAGATGCTCATCCGGGAATTGCTAATTAATACATCTCTCACTCTTATCACCAAGAACCGGCTCTTATAGCCTAGATAATTGATTGGCTATAACATTTTCACAACCCTTCCTATCTTTAATCTCCATGTCAAACTCTTGGAATAACAAGATCCACCGAATAAGCCTAGGTTTTGCATCGGGTGTCTTGAACAAGTACCAGATTGCTGCATGATCCGTGTATACAATAGACCGAGCTCCTACAAGGTAAGCACGAAAATTGTCATAACTGTAAACCACGGCCAAAAACTCTTTCGCGGTCACTGTATAGTTGCATTGGGCTGGATTTAAAGTTTTGCTAGCATACACGATCACTCTAAACACTTTCTCACGAACTTGCCCCAATGCTACCCCTATTGCCACGTCAGTGGCATCACACATCAACACAAATTCCTCATCACAATTTGGTGTAATAAGTATAGGAGCAGAAATGAGAGCTTTTTTCAACATCTCAAAAGCACAAACACATGATTCATCAAACATGACGGGCACATCTTTCTCAAGCAAACAACACAAAGGTTTTGTTATTTTAGAAAAATTCTGAATAAACCTTCTATAAAACCCTTCATGACCTAAAAAACTCCTCACACATTTTACCCATCTAAGAATAGGCAATTGTTCAATAGAAACAATCTTAGCTTTATCCACCTCTAATCCTAGACTAGAAATTTTATGGCCCAGCACTACACTTTCACATACCATGAAACGACATTTTTCCCAATTTAGAACAAGATTAGTCTCTTCACATCTAGTAAGAACAACTTCTAAGTTTTTCAAGCATGCATCAAAAGAGTTTCCAAAAACCGAATAGTCATCCACAAATACCTCCATAATCTCCTCAATGAGCCCATGGAATATTGCCATCATGCATTGTTGAAATGTTGCTGGCGCATTGCATAGACCAAATGGCATCCTCCAGTAGGCAAAAATCCCATAAGGGCATGTAAATGCAGTTTTGTGTTGGTCTTTCGGTGCCACTATGATTTGGTTGTATCCCGAGTAACCATCCAAGAAACAATACTGTGAGTGCCCTGTAAGACGATCAAGCATTTGGTCAATATATGGTAAAGGAAAATTATCTTTCCTAGTGGCTAAATTAAAAGCTCGATAGTCAAGACAAAACCACCACCCTTTAGTTGGCCGCTCCATTACTTTTTCACCATTGTCCTTCACCACCTTCTCAAAACCTCCCTTTTTGGGCACCATGTGTGTAGGACTCACCCACTCACTATCGCTCGATGCATAGATGATGTTATTATCCAACAGTTTTAACACCTCTTTCTTCACAACCTCCTGCATCATAGGATTCAATCGCCATTGAGGTTGTCTTTTAGGCTTGCAATTCTCCTCAAGGAGAATCTTATGCATGCAAATGGCTGGGCTTATTCCCTTGATGTCTGAAATTTGCCATCCAATAGCCAACCGATGGATCCTCAAAACCCGTAGTAATTTCTCAACTTCGCTCCCTGAAAGCTCGGTAGAGATAATTACCAGATATGTCTCCTTTTCTCCCAAAAATGCATACTTTAAATGATCCGATAATTTCTTCGACTCCACTTCCGGTGCTTCATTCTTCATCTTATTCTTCTTTTGTTTTGCCTCATCTTCCTCTTCTTTAGTCCTCAATTCCAAAAATCCAACTTCCCCATTCACTAATTCGGTGGGAAAATTGTCCAACATTCTAACATACTCCACAATGTCTTCCCTTACTTCTTCTTTATTCTTGCTAACATTTTCGGTGTAATAAGAGTTTTGTAAGACCTCCTCTAATGGCTCACTTCCTTACCCTTTCTCATAGCTTGGAGGTTGCACAACTCTTACTGTTGGGAATTAATTGTAAATTCCTCCCTTAGATCAAAATTGTAAAAGGTTTTGTTGAATCAAAGCCTTAGTAGATTGGATTATCATTGCTGAATTCTAGCATAGTCTAGCAACTCCTATGTAATGTCCTGTTTAGAAAAAATATTGAGTTGTAATAGATTAGGAAGTGCTTAAGAAGGTTGCTGAAAGACTCAGCAAATGGAATGAAGGAAATCAATTCAAGCAACTTCAGAATGCTAGAAGAGTTCTCAGAAGATGGTAGCTGCTAGAGAAATCAGCAGACAAGAATGACTGCTAGAGATGTTAGCGGTCAAGTGCTAAGAAGAATGATTGCTTAGGCATTAGCAATCATATGCTAAGGAAGAGATTGTTAATCGAAAGCAAAGAAGATAGCAAAATACTACAAGACTTAGCATTTGCTAATGCTCAGTAGATTGCTAAGGAATAGCAATCAGCAGTCAAGACCTAAATGCTGAAATATGCATCTGTTGAAGGAGTCAGCAGATTGAAGAGCGGATTGCTAGAAGAGCATAGCGATGAAAAGACTTAGCAGATCATTCCAGCATTCTCCGAGAATGCTAAAGAAAGAAGATATCTATCAACGATCTCTTATTCTACCGTTCTGACAAAGGTACAGTAAAAGGACGAAAGCCTTACCCGAAGTAGGTCAGAAAGTACTGTACGATGCCGGAAAGGATGGAAAAAGCAAGACGCTATTTTGGACAAGGAGGACCGTTGTGTCTAACGGGTCTGGAGATTCAAAGTTTGAATGTCCAGATATAAAAGTCGAAGTCCAAAAGAGAGAGAAAAAAACTACTCAGACAACTACTGCTCATTCTACACAACGAACACAACTGAAAATCAAGAGATTCCTTTGACAAAGCAAAAAAGGAAAAAGAGAGTAGTCAGTTGAGAGGCCACATTTAAGAAGAATCTTAATAGCTCTCAACAGCAAGTGTCACTACATTGAATACCCAACACTGCATTCAATAGATTCCTTGACTTTGCTTAAGAATCTTCAATCATTGGGATACCTTCCAATCATAGGAAGCATCCAGCAATCACATCTTTGAAAAGAGATTGACTACGACGGGCTTCTGCCAAAACCTGATAAGTTCGGAGAGACCTATAAAATCTCCGTTACAGCGAAGGACAAGTTTTACGAAGGTGCACTCTTGACATGGCCGGAGCTGCGGACTAGAAGATTGGAGCATTGGAGGATAGCTTTGTAGTGGCTAGGTTGAAGGTTCATTATCTGCTACAAGTGTTTGGCGAATCCTTGTACTTCAATATTTTTTAGTGAATTCTTAGCGACACAGATATGGAGTGGACGTAGATCTATTGGATGGAACCACTATAAATATTGTGTGTTCTTTACTGTTTTATTACTTACTGTTTGTGTGGTGATTTGAAACCTAGCAACGATAGTTGCTAGAGTATTTGCTTGAAAGAAACCCTAACTTCTACCTTGAGCTAAGACATTTTTAAGAACTTAAGAGCAAGATAATATTTAAAATTCTGCTGCATTCGTGAGTGTTGGTTGTTTGCTATTTACCACGACGACTCTGATCTGGGATCATAACTTACCATGTTGCAATTGTCCTCATTCTCATCCCCCATGCTTCTCTTCATAGCCTCCGGAAAAGAGAAGGTAATCTTCCGTCCATCGAATCAGAAAGTCAACTCACCATTTTTCATATCAAACAATGCCCCACCGGTGGACAAAAATGTTCTTCCTAAGATGAGAGGAACATCTCCATCGTCCTCCATGTCAAGCACCACAAATCCGTTGGAAAGATAAAGTCCCTCACCTTGACCAAAACATCTTCCACAATTCCCTTTGGATATATAAAGATCGATTCACCATTTGTAATGTCATCGTGGTTTGCTTGATCTCTCTTATTTCCGATTTCTTGAACAAAGATAAAGGCAATAGATTAATACTAGCTCCCGAATCACACAAAGCCCGTGTTACTTCAATTCCACCAATTGTACATGAGATAGTGAAGCTACCCGAATCTAGCCTCTGAAAAAGCATTTTCCTTTGTATCACAACATTACATTCCTCAAATAAATTCACGGTTTCATATCCTCCGATGCCATACTTACTCTTTTGAGTGAACATTTCCTTTAACATCTTCATATACCCCGACATTTCTTGAAGAACCTCTAGTAAAGGAAGATTTATTTGAATCTTGCTCATGTGCTCAACGAATCGAGCGAACTTCTTGTTCTTCCGACATTTCTCAAACCGTCGAGGAAATGGCATAGAAGGAATAGATTCTTTCTCCGATGATTTCTCAATAAGTACTTCCTTTTCCTTTACTTACCTTGGTATAACCTCTTCTTCCTCCTTAAATGTAACTTTCTTAATAGTTCCACCATCTATCTTCTCTTTTTCACCTCCTTGTGCTTCTCTTTTCGCTCCTTCATAAGAATGCCCAGTTATAGTTGTTATAGCTCCACATGCCCCTTCAAAGTCACTTCCTTGTTCATTCCTTCTCAATTGATGTGCAATATACGATACTTGTGTCTTGCTCTCTTCCAATAAATCTTCGTATCTTTCACACTTCCGTTCAACATCCTCCTTCGTTTCAAATGTCCTTTCCTTCTCCTCCCAATTATAGTTCTTATAGCTCCACATGCCCCTTCAAAGTCACTTCCTTGTTCATTCCTTCTCAATTGATGTGCAATACAAGATACTTGGGTCTTGATCTCTTCAAATAAATCTTCGTATCTTTCACACTTCCGTTCAACATCCTCCTTCGTTTCAAATGTCCTTTCCTTCTCCTCCAAGTTCGAGTATTGTGGATTATTCCATAAAGAAGGTGAGTATGAAGTTGCACCTTGCCATGGATTGTATGAATATCCCCCACTATATGGCTCATACTCACTCTCTTGTTGACTCCTCCAATTATTGTCCATAGTGTATACGTCTCCTCCATACTCTTCTCTCATACTCACAAGTTAACTATTCCATTCTTTTCTGCATTGCAACCATTTGAGCTTTTAAAGTTTTGATCTCTCTCTTGTCTCTCACTGTTTTCACTGCCTTGTGTTCCATCCTTCCTCGAGGCCATTGATAGCTGTTAGCGGCTATCCGCTCAATCATACTCAATTTTTCCTCTTCCTCAAGGTCAAGGAACACTCCTCCCAAAGATGCATCCAACAAAATCTTTGTCTCATAGTTCAAACCCCCATAGAACTGGCAGATTTGTTGACTCCGTGCGAACCCATGCCTTGGAGGACAAAAAGAGAGCTCAGTTGGAGCACTTAGCAAAGAAGTTGATTCTTGACTCCTTGTCGCCGTTGATGGTAGACAAAGCATTAGACTATGATACGGCCAAGCAAATGTGGGATTATGTTTGCGAATCTTCCCAAGAGACCGACCAGATGAAGCGCAACAATCTCCAGGTAGTTGTTGATACGTATGAATCTTTCTCTATAATTGTAGGAGCATCAATCCAAGCTATGGAAGAAAGATTCAACACCATTTTCGGAGAACTCCAGAATCTGGGCAAGACATACGATAATGGCGAGATGAATAACAAGATCATCTCAAAGCTCTTTCCACGGGAGGACTGGTTCGTGAAGATGAGGAGCCTGAGAGAGAAATACCTTAGCCAAATGTCCACATCTGAGGTATTTGCTCAACTCAAAACTCATGAATTTATTATACAACAATCAAAGAAGAATGAAGCCGTTGCTGCGAAAACTTCATCATCAAATGTTATACCACTGGAGGATCTAGCATTCTTTGTGAAGAGAGATGCTGGAAAATGGAAGACAAAGAAGCCCTTCCGTTCTCATGAGAGATTAGCTCCTACTTCTCCAGCAAAGGAAGTAGTTCCATCCTCCAGCACACAGCCTGAAGATCTAAAGATAAGTGAGCTCGAAGAGCAAATGCGAAAACTTCAGAAGTTGATGCTGGAAGCCGAAGCTGAGAAAGAAGCAAAGGAAGCCAAGCTTACTTTATCATCCTCTCGTTCCACAGACATAAATCCAAGGACATGCTTTGAATGTAATTCTCCTAATCATCTTAAGCATGAATGTCCAAGGGTAAGTCAGGAAGAAAGAGAGCGCCTCAAATAAAAGTTTGAGAGAAGAGCTGTTCGAGCGGTCACCAGGGCATTGCTGACCAGTTTCGAAGTGCTAGACATTCCTGATAATGAGGAAGAGAATTATTCCTCGGAGGAAGATGATGAGGAAGCCCTGCTAGTCTTGATGGCCGATATTGTGGAAGATCAATTTGCTGATGCTGATGCTGATGTTGATGCTGAACAGAGTGCTGAATCGGCTCTAGCAGTCGATGCGAATGAGGTACAATCTACTAGCATTTCTAGCCTAGCAATCATGCATGAATCAGATGAATCTTTTCTAGATTCTAAGGATGATTATCTTATGAAGCTTTCTATTGAATTTTCAAAGATGTATGAAATAAAGAATGCTATCGTTGGAGAGAATACCTCACTCAAACTTAAAGTTACATCTTTGATCGAGAAAGTTGAAAGACTAAGGTCCAAAAGTGAGGGTTTTTCGAAACTTAAAGCTAATTTCTCCAAGCTTTTTGAAAATTTTCAAAATCTTGAAAATGAGAATCTCGCTTTAAAGAATAAACCTAAAGAGGAATGTATATGTGCTTACACATCCAGCAACGCAGTTCTTAGTGCCATTGTGAGCCAACAAAGAAAACATTCTGATAAATCAGGATTGGGCCTTGGTTGTGAAGCAAAATCCTCAAAGGAAGCATTGAATAAGAATGCTAAATTTTCTAAGCAGAGAAAGATTTTATTCGTCTCTGCTGGAAAAGTCAATGCTGACAAAGGCAAAGGAAAGGAATATGCTGAGTCGTCAACTACTAAGCAGATAAATTGGCGAAGCAAGCATTCTTCTGCTGGACCTCAGCAGAATGCTCAGAGGATGCCTACTAGGCATGTTATTGCTGGATCTCAGCAGAGTACACCGAGAGTGCCTGCTAAGCATACATATGCTGGATCTCAGCATAATATCCAGAAGGTGTCTGCTAGACTACACTCAGCAGTGACAAGGAGGAATGTTGCTCATTATATTTCAAATGCTAGAATAACATATCCTTCCTTCACTAAGGGCAAGCAGGTAGCATACCATGTTGTAAGACCGCAGTACCCTAAGTACACACCACATAAGAGAAATACCTATGTGAGGCCCGAGTCCAATCAATTTCCATTTCCAAGGACTAGGAAGGCTATGCACACAACTCCACCTAGATCTAATTATGCAAAGCATGCTTATCCAAAGGTTGAGAAAGGTGTGAAGAGTGATATCAAGAAGCCAATCTTGAAAATCACAAAGATGTGGGTTCAAAAAGGAACTATGATCCACGCTAATCCCGCAGGACCCGATGCTAAGCGGGTACCTAAATCAATGTTTTGATTGTTTTGCAGGGACAGGATCCAAGTGCTAAGTCATCAAGTATGTCAAATGAGTGGATCCTAGATAGCGGCTGTTTAGCGCACATGACGAGGGATGAAGAGTTGTTCTTAGACATTCAAAGATTTTATGGCCCCACACTCATGTTAGGTGACAACAGCAAAGGCAGAGTGATTGGGAGAGGATGCATAGAGCGAAATGGACTAAGGATTATGATATGTGCGTAAAATGACATATTTTTTTAAGTGTGAGCATGCATGTTTTTGGCCATTTTACTCCCATATCATATGCATTCTGCTTGTTTTTGTTGTGTTTTTGTATTTGTGGTGTTTCGTATGGTGTAGGATATGTTTTGGGCATAAAACAACACTTTTAGATGAGTGTTGGATGAAAATCGCCCGAGCTAGGAGTCAAAGAGAAGTAGGATCGACCGAGCGGAGTAGAAAGGGCCCTGGGGCATTTCAGAGACTTTGCCCGACCGAGCCAAACTTATCTCGGTCGATCCAAGCCCTTCAGAGAGGTGGCTCGGCCGAGCCACCCTTGGCTCGGGCAAGCCAGAGTGGGATTTCGGGGTTCTTTAGTTCTGAGCTCGCCCGGGCAAGCCAACCTTGGCCCGGGCAATCCAAGGCTCTGCCAACTCGTTATAAAAGGGGGAAAACGGTTATTTTAAAAATATTTGTCAAATCTAAGGGGAAATTACCTAAATTCTCTCTACTATTCCCATTACCATCTCTTCCAAAACCTCACCCAATGTATCAAGGAGCTAATTCATCAATCCTTGGAGAAGAATTGAAGATCCAAGGGGGTAGATCAAGACCTAGCAAATCCAATTGGGGAAGATTTCACTTTCTACTTATCAATTGTAATGGATTTATTTGATTTCAACTTTGTATTGTTACAATTGAGAGGTATGTTGCTCTAATTCAATTTGGATGTTGATTTGAACAAGGATGCATGAAGATTAGGTTTGATAATTGTTTGTTTACTTTCCTTTGAGGGATTGAATTGCACTTGAGCTTGTTCCTTATCTCTTAGGTGTAGGTAATAGCCAGCTTTTGAGGTAGTTGATGTGAACGCTGCAGCCAACACGCGGGCGGAATCATCGTGAAAAGTGTATTTTCTTACGATTTTAGTTCCAATCCCAGTGCGGGGCTAGGTCGTAGGATTTATGTGTATGGATTTTGGATAGTGGAATGATGGTGGAAAGAGGTTTTGGAAGTGAATATGGTTGAGGATTGTTTTATTGTGATTGTGGATGGAATTATTAATGAGTTGGCATGATTGTATATGTCCTATTATGCATGGTTTGTGGTTTGGATTATTTGTTTGGTTTGAATGGTGGAGCTATTGAATATGATCTTATCATTATTGATATTTTGTTTGTGGATAGTTTGGTGGATGTGAGAGCTTTATTGGCTTGTCTTATGCTCAATAGTTGGTGGTGTTTGTGTTGTTATTGAGTAGGTACAAATAAGGCATTGGAGAGCGGTTCGATCGTGGCTACCGATGGGTAACGCATTCTATCGTTTCTCTTGCCAATTAGTTGCATTGCATTTAGATTGTTGTATGCATGTAGATTGTTTTTAGGTTGTTGTGTGCTTGTGTGTGTGTGATGAACCCGAACTAGACTTGAGGTTTGAATCATGATTTACTTGGTGAAGTTGGATGTTTATCTCAACAAATGATAGGGCGGAATCTAGTTGTCGAAGCTTGTCTTAAGTTTAACTTTTGAATTGCCGAGTTTTGTGTGTGGTTAATGCATAGGACTTGACAAAAACCTGTGAGGTTTGAGCCATGATATTGTCATGTCTATATTGTTTGTGAGTGGTAAGATTGAGAGTACGAGATCTAGAACTTGCATCCGTTCTCTATCTATTGGCATGAGTGTGTAACTAGAAAATGATCTTAGGCCATCGATTCTTAGTCCTATCTTTCACACCGGGAGTATAAGGTGGTTGTTATCATTATTTTGCCTTTCGTATCTTTGACTCCCATGATTGAGCTTTATCGATGAATCTTCTTTGATATGATTAGGATCAAGTTTGGGGGGAAAGAGTGTGTGGGAGTGAATACGGTGATGAGAGTTGGGTTGGGAATTGATTGGATTTGTATTAATGGGAAATGTTGAGGCATGAAATATATGAAATAAAGGATTGATGTTGATCCTAGAAAATGTGGCACCAACGAAATTTTTGGTGCAAGTGTTTGAAAAAAGAAAAGAAAAAAAGAGGCGCCGACAAAATGAATGAATGATGGTGCAATTGAAAATTTATGAAAAAGAAGATGAAGAGAAAAGAAAGAAAAAAAAAGTGTTGTGAAATGAATAAGCCTTGGGGTTTGTAGTGGTTCGAAGAGAACAAGTTTGGGGGGTTTTGGAAAATTGAGAAGTTTAGTCACTTTGGCCCAAAGCCACCCACCTTTTAGTTAGCCACGTTATAACTGAAAACAAAGACCTTTTTTATTCTAGAAACTAACACATTGTAGTATAGTGGTGAGAATGGATGCAAGCCCATGGAAATCAAGCTCGATATCATGTGATTGAGTGAATCTCATCGTCCCTAAACACGTGAGGGAGTGCTTTCGTTTCTTGTATCCATTTTTGATGAGTGGTTCATGTCCTTAGCATTAACCTAGTCACAAAATTTGGTGATAATCTCATTTTACTTGAACATGCTTAGATAATCTTGATGAGATATGAGGTATTGCACGAGGTAGATTAACGGCTTTACTTTGTTTTGATTTTGGACAATCAAAAGTTCAAGTTTGGGGGATTATGATATGTGCGTAAAATGACCTATTTTTCGATGTGTGAGCATGCATGTTTGTGGCCATTTTACTCCCATATCACATGCATTCTGCTTGTTTTTGTTGTGTTTTCGTGTTTTTGGTGTTTCGTATGGTGTAGGATATGTTTTGGGCATAAAACAACACTTTTGGATGAGTTTTGGAAGAAAATCGCTCGAGCTAGGAGTCAAAGGGAAGCAGGATCGACCGAGAGGAGTAGAAAGGGCGCTGGGAATTTCAGAGACTTCGCCCGGCCAAGCCAAACTTTGCTCAGTCGAGCCAAACTTGGCTCCGTCGAGCCAAGCACTTCAGAGAGGTGGCTCGACCGAGCCACCCTTGGCTCGGGCGAGCTAGAGCGGGATTTTGGGGTTCTTTAGTTCTGAGCTCGCCCGGGCGAGCCAACCTTGGCCCGGGCGATCCGAGGCTCTACCAACTCGTTATAAAAGGGGGAAAACGGTTATTTTAAAAACTTTTGTCAAATCTAAGGGGAAATTACCTAAATTCTCTCTACGATTCCCATTTCCTTCTCTTCCAAAACCTCACCCAAGGTATCAAGGAGCTAATTCATCAATCCTTGGAGAAGAATTGAAGATTCAAGGGGGTAGATCAAGACCTAGCAAATCCAATCGGGGAAGATTTCACTTTCTACTTATCAATTGTAATGGATTTATTTGATTTCAACTTTGTATTGTTACAATTGAGAGGTATGTTGCTCTAATTCAATTTGGATGTTGATTTGAACAAGGATGCATGAAGATTAGGTTTGATAATTGTTTGTTTACTTTACTTTGAAGGATTGAGTTGCACTTGAGCTTGTTCCTTATCTCTTAGGTGAAGGTAATAGCCAGCTTTTGAGGTAGTTGATGTGAACGCTGCAGCAACACGCGGGCGGAATCATCGTGAAAAGTGTATTTTCTTACGATTTTAGTTCCAATCCCAGTGCGGGGCTAGGTCGTAGGGCTATAATTGACGGTCGATTGGGAGTGATCTAGGGGTTAATAACGTAGCTGTTTGCAATTCTTAGTGTCATCTACCGTTAGTTCTCCGTAGCAAGTGGCTAACGAGTGTAGGGTCGATTGCTCAACCTCCTAAGGATTAAAATGTGTTTACATCAATAATTAGCCTAATTAGATTACATCTACGTTTATTTCAACATCCTATCTACCTCATTTGCGTATTTGTTTGTCTTGGTTTACCAAAGTGTGGAGAGAATTGATTGAATGTTTATTGTAGGTTTAATTCATTGTTTGTTATATG
Organism: Plectranthus barbatus; assembly: GCA_026898455.1. Taxonomy (NCBI): domain Eukaryota; kingdom Viridiplantae; phylum Streptophyta; class Magnoliopsida; order Lamiales; family Lamiaceae; genus Plectranthus; species Plectranthus barbatus. The sequence goes on along the minus strand of JAPKLW010001838.1, from coordinate 16,080 downwards.
TTGTTAGCATAGGTTTAAATTGAATGCCTATATTGATAGAAACTACTCAACGATTCTATTTTTCCTAGGTATAAGACTTTGCTATAGTAACTCGGTAATCTAGCAGACAAAGGGACAATGTTCGTAAGCCTTCTATTACTCATCTTCGTACTTTTGGTTCGACATATTATATTCATAACAATGGGAAGTCGAAGCTTAACACTTTTTCGCCTAAGTCTGATGAAGGTGTGTTCCTGGGACATGGACACCCATCTTACAAAAGTTATCGAGTGTTAAACAAGACGACTCAAGTTGTGGAAATAACATGCAATGTTATTTTTTATGAGTCTACTTTAGTGCGCAGAGCTATAAGAGAGAAAAAGGATAGCAATCATGAGGCTAATGATGTCCATGGTCAATCGATCTTGAATTCTTTCGAAAATATGAAGATTGACCTGACTAAGTCTATGAGTGATTGCAATCCAATCCAGATGCACTCAGCAGATGACCAGACTACTGACCAGGTTGATGATGCTAATGATCATGTTGAGCCCACCCCACCAATTTATCTTAATGATAATTTGGAGGTTATGGGATCACTTGATGAAGAAGATGAAGATATCCCAGATCCAGCGGAAGACGCCGAAGGAGGTTTAGGCATTATTGAAGACGTTGCCAAAGAGGATGCTACGCATTTGGATGTTGAAGTTCCAGCTTGTTGGGAAATTATTCCTAAATTATCCCTTAGGATTTATTTGTAAAAGGTTTTGTTGAATCAAACCTTAGCATTTGGTCGATCATTTCCTGAACTCTAGATAGTCTAGCATTTCATGTAATGTCCTGTATAAGTCATCTATTGAGTTGTAATAGTTAGTCTGCTAGAAGATCTAGCAGCAGGCATCGGAAGTCGACGTTTGCTAGAAGACATGCGGAAGCAGAATGCTAAGGCTTTAGCATCTGCTAACGAACAGCAAACCAAGGAAAATGCTAGCAAAACGAATGTCAAAAGAATCCTCGCCGGAACCCTTAGCGTGACAAACATTCAATAGAAGATTGCTAAGGAGCATTAGCAGAACAAGAAAGTCAAAGATTGGAGGCACACTGCTATTCTGACAGAAAGTACACAAAAAGGAACGGAGCCTTCCCGAAGTAGTTCGAAAGGTACAAAGGAACGCAAAAAGGGACTGAACAAGTCATATCACTCTCGGACAAAGATCCGTTGTGTCTAACAAATATGGAGATTCAAGATTTGAATCTCCATCTATAAAAGGGAGGTCCAAAAGTGAGAATGACTACTGCTTTTATCACTTCAGACATTCACGAACACTCAAGAAGAGATTCCTTTGATAAAGTGAACAAAGTAAAAGTAGTCAGTTGAGATCTGTGAGAAAGAATATTAAACGCTCTCAACAACCAGAAGTGTCACTCATTGATTTACTGACACTCCATTGAAGATATTCTTGATTGCATTCAAGAATTCTCAATCATTGGGATTCATTTCTTTTCAGAAAGAATCTAACAGTCGAACACCTGAAAAGGTCTGGACTCAGACGGGCACTTAGCCGCATTTAAGGAAAGTCAGGAAGTGACTATAAAACTTCCATATCAGGCAAGGCAGGAGTTTCGAAGGTGTGCCCTTGACTCAGCCGAATCAGCATCCGAGGAGTTCAGGTTATCAGAGGATAGCTGTCAAGTAGCCAGGCCGAAAGCTCACTGCCAACTTAACTGTAAAAGGCGAATCCTTGTAATCTGTATACTTACTTAGTGAATTCTTAGCATTTTGGCTAAGGAGTGGACGTAGATCTCTTTGGATCGAACCACTATAAATACTCTGTCCTTTTACTGTTTTATTGCAACAAGATTTAAAACCTAGCAATCACATTGTTAGTGTATAATTGTGAAGAAACTTAATCTATCACTGAGCTTAACTAACTTTGAAAGGAAAAACATAAAGTTTAAGTGACGATTATTTATTCCGCTGCATTTCGTGTTTCTATCTAAACACGACGACTCTGATATTTAAGGACCAACACAGCTATTGAGAATCTAGCTGCTGAGGATCCGGTTGCTGAGATTCCTGTTGCTGCTGTTCCGAATGCTAAGTTACCCGTTGTTGAACCTCAAGTGGATGCTAAAGAGAATGTTGTAGCAAACAACAATCAAGCAGACAATGCGAGTGCTGAAACCTCAGCACCCAGCAATCCGAAGCCAAGATGACTAAGAGATCATCCTTTACATGTTGTGATCAATGATGTTAACGATCCAGTCAGGACAAGACAAGGCAATGCTATGTTAGCATGCTATATTTCCCATGAAGAGCCATCCAAGGTCGAAGAAGCTCAACAAAATCCAGATTGGGTGAATGCTATGCAAGATGAGCTTGTTGAATTCACGCGCAATCATGTTTGGGATTTGGTGGATAGACCCGAACATCAAAGCGTCATTGGGATGAAATGGGTGTTCAAGAACAAGAAAGATGAATCAGGCCATTTCGTCCAAAATAAAGCTCGTCTAATAGCGAAGGGCTATAGACAATGTGAAGGAATTAATTACGATGAGATGTTTGCTCTAGTCGCTCGGTTGGAAGCATTAAGGTTATTCCTTGCATATGCGGCGCATCATGAGTTCTTTGTGATGCAGATGGATGTGAAGAGTGCCTTTCTGAATGGTGAGCTCAAGGAAGAGGTCTACGTTGAGCAACCACCTGACTTAACAAGGAAACCAAGGAAAGCCTTATATGTCTTGAAGCAAGCACCAAGAGCATGGTATGGAACATTGTCAAAGTTCTTGCTAGACAATGGTTTCAAGAAAGGGAAAATCTATCAGACTCTCTTTCGCATCAAGAATGAAGGAAGTATCCTACTTGTGCAGATATATGTCGATGACATTATCTTCAGCTCGAAGAATCAAAGCTTATGTGATAAGTTTTCAGAGCTGATGCAAAGTGACTTCCAAATGAGTATGATGGGAAAGATGTCCTACTTTCTTGGATTACAAGTCCAGCAACCGAGTGATGGAATCTTCATTCACCAGAGAAAGTACACTCGCGATCTGATTTCTAAGTATTGCCCCGAGAAGATGAAAAGCTTAAAGATTCCAACAAGCACAAGCTGCCAGATAACCCTCGATGAAGGAGGAGAACCTGTGAATCCTACATTATATAGAGGTATCATCGGATCTTTGCTTTACTTAACTGCTAGCAGACCCGATATTTCTTATTCTATAAGTGTATGCGCGCGATATCAAGCGAATCTAAAGAAGTCACATTTTGATATTGCTAAGAGGATGGTTTTCCCGTGAACCGAATCACCAAAACCAAACTGAACCGGATCAATTTATGGATATTGTGCATAATTAAAATCATAATAAATCCTAGCATGCTCCTATGAATTTAATCGCCAGAATTGTGGATTGAATAATTTACCGTAATTCCGTCGAGTCTGAACCGATCTTTTGCATTTGAATTTACAAATCGAATTCAACCACGCAATCCAATTTTATCTGCGGAATAAGAAATTAGATCTCTAATTTCTAAGAATAAAAATCGAAAACAAAGGGAAGAAGAAAGAAATATGTTTTCCAGATTACATCTTCAGATCTGTATACCAATGCTGTTCAGATCTACTACTGGTGAGGACTCCGTAGATCTGTGGCTTGAGCAGGACCAGAATCGAAATTCTCCTCCCTCTCTCTTGAGGATCGGCGCCCCTCTCTCTCTCTCCTTAGAGTATCAACTGATTTGAATCTTATGAAAAGTGGTTGGGGTTTGAGAGAGTGAGAGGTCTATTTATAGACCTAGGGTTGCAAAACCCTAGTGGGCTCCTGGGCTCAATTCAGCATATTTATTTGGGCCAGACCTGGGACCTAATGCAAATAATAAAGTGGGCCTATAAATTAATTAATCCCCATGTCCACAACCCAGGACACAATTAATTAATTAGTATTAATTCTTTTTCACCACAGAATTAATACTGACCTACCCCTTTATTACCACGTTGTGAGAACGTGTTGCATTAATTGAGAATCCCCATATTTAAGGTTATCGGACATCCATTAATTAATCGGAGCCTCTGAAAAGCTCTAACTACAATTAATTAATATCTTATAATTCCTGAGTAGTACCACTCAAACCTTATCACTCGTGCCTGAACTTAATCAGCCTGCAGGACTTTGACACGATGAATGTTATTGAGCTCCTCACGGAATGTCCCCATCCTATTACTCGGATATGGTTACCTAAACCCAGTCTCAGGCGGTACTACACGAACTAATGTTACCCAAGATGCAGATATACGAGCACGTTACTTAGGCTCTCCACCAAGGCAATTCAAAGCAACAGACAACCCGTGCAAACCACTGAACCTTCGTTAGGGTTTAGACTCAATCAATATAACGAGATCTTGTATTTGCTGATGTCAGACAGACGAATACATCTCACTGCAGTCCATCAATACCCCACCTCTGCGTACCAGCATGTCAAGTAACCAAGACAGACTACTTTTTCCGACAATGCCGCAGCCATCCGGACAGACGTATCCTCATGCGCTGTCTCGGCTGTGATCAAGTTTATGTCTCACTAGGTCAAGTGATCATACTGTCTTCTTCGATCTACAACACGCCGTATGATCGTCCCTATCGGTGAGACAAGAGGATACCATTGTTCATACATGTACGATTGTTAACAGATAGGAGAAATAAACCGTTGTATACTCATTATAATAAATGCTTTCTGCATAGAAAACCCATCAATCTCCCACTTATACTCAAAGCATAACTAAGCTATTACAGAGTATACAGTCCATCTATCTAGTCTGATGTCTCTTTAACCACTGTCAGTGGTCGGCATCCACCTCAGACGCAGCTCACGAATATGTCTTTTGTAAACTTTCTGCGGCAAGCTCTTTGTAAAGGGATCAGCAAGATTGTCAGCAGTGTCAATCTTCTTAATTTGCACATCGCCCCTCGATATGATTTCTCGTATGATATGGTACTTTCTCTCTATGTGTTTGCTTGCCCTGTGAGACCGCGGTTCCTTTGAGTTTGCCACTGCACCAGAGTTATCACAATAGATTGTGATGCTCCTCGGCAAACTCGGGATCACGCCCAACTCTAAAAGGTAGTTCCAGAGCCATACCCCCTCTTTCGAGGCGGCGACATATTTCGCCTCCATGGTGGAGTCAACAATGCCTTTCTGCTTTGAGCTCCACCAAGATACAGCTCCACCTCCCAGGGTAAACACATATCCTGAGGTCGATTTCTTCTCATCCTGGTCACCTTAGAAATCCGAGTCCGTATAACCCATAGGGCACAAATCCTCACTTTGATAAACTAGGCAGAAATTCCTAGTTCTTTTCAAATACTTGAGGATATGCTTTACAGCAGTCCAGTGCGCCTGTCCAAGGTTAGACTGATATCTTGCTACCATGCCTGCGGCATAACAGATATCTGGTCTGGTACACAGCATCGCATACATGAGGCTACTCACTGCCGAAGCATATGGTACAAGACTCATCTCGTCTTTCTCCCGCAGTGTCAGAGGACACTGCCCACTAGAAAGACGAACGTCATGTTTGAAAGGTAGCAAGCCTTTCTTGGCGAGTTGCATGTTGAACCGGGCAATCACAGTATCCACATAGGATGCCTGGGATAAGCTCAACATTCTTCTCTTACGGTCCCGCAAGACCTTAATCCCAAGAATGTAGCCAGCTTCACCCAGATCCTTCATTTGGAACTGTTCGGATAACCAAGCTTTGATTTCGGACATCACTCCCTCGTTGTTTCCAAATAGGACTATGTCATCAACGTATAGTGCAAGGAAGACCACGCTCCCACTGACACAAAGTCGGTAAACACAACTTTCATTTTCCAACTGTGCAAATCCATAGGATTTAATCACATCATTGAAACGTAAGTTCCACGACCTTGAAGCTTGCTTAAGTCCATACAAAGACTTCCTAAGCTTCCCGACAAGATGTACTGTTGGTCCCGGATTATCAGGGTATAACTTGGCAGCGGAAAATGTGGATAATCGTTTCTTGCACTCTGCTGGTTACTCAGCTGGCTGGTACCTTGTCAGCTGGTAAGTCAACTTGCACTTTGCGTACTCAGCTGACTGGCGACTGGCTGGTCAGCTGGTAGCTCAAGACAATATTTTAGCCTTGTTTGCACAGTTATATCAGTTTTCAGATATACACCAGCACTTGGGTGCTGGGTTTTAAATCAGTATGAAATGCAGAAAGCTGATAAAAGACAAAGGATTTATAGTGGTTCGATCAACTGATCTACGTCCACTCTCCAGTCGTAGCACTGGAAATTTCACTAAGAGTAATCGGGTACAAGCGTCCTACGATCTATCTCTAGCTGGTGAATGCCTCGTCCACCAGTTCACTAGATCAACCGCTCCCGGCCTTGTCCTTCTTCAACTCTGATCAGCTGGTGGAGTGCGAGCACGTCACTTCAACCTCCACAGCTTCACTGGGTGTTTAGTTCTCCCAAGAACGTATCTTCTCAATACGGCACAAGCCCGTAATAACTCAAGTGCTGACTGGCACAAGAGCTGCTGTGAACTTCCTCAGAAGAGAAAGAACACCAAAGAGATCTGTAACTACAAGCTGGAAGCTTGAAGTCTCGTGTTTGATAAATCAACACACGGATAGCCTTTAGAAAGGCCTCGAAAGTGTTTTGCTTCTACTTGCTTGAGCGTAATAAATTTCAGACTTTCGGTAGGTGAAGAGTATTGAATGTTGAAGCAAGCAAGCGTCTTAAATGTTGGTAGTTCCGACCTATTTATAGACGCAGCATCCCATTCAAATCTTCTAGCCGTTTGGACACATCCGGAAAAGGTCTCTGTCCTCGCATGTCCTTCAGACGGCGGCAGGTAGGAATTTCCGGAAAGCGCCATGCTTTTGTCCACTTTATCTGACATTGATCTCTTTATGTCAGAACGGCACTATTCGTCAGTACGAGGAATCGGAACTGGTGTCTTGAACTGATAGACTTTAAGGTATCCTCCCTTAAAGTCATACTCTGTCAGTTAATTCCTCGACGAATCTTCTTTTTGTCTCTAAGACTCTGGGAGAGAGAATCTGGAATTCTGCTGGTAACATCCGACTGGTAGATCATTCTGGTGATCTTGTGCTGGCAGTCTCTGCTGGTGACTTTGCGCTGGCACAATCTAAGTCTACCAATATGTCTGATGTTTAACCCTTGGAATCTCCCATGACTGGTGGTTTCACCGCTGGTGAATAGTGTCAGTGAGAACACGTATTCTGCTGGTAGGATTTGTCAGCCGCCTGCTGGTGAAATCCTTCCCAACTGGTGAACAGTAGCCAGTCATTAGCTCTTTCTCATGCTGATGAACAGTGTCAGCACGAGTCTTTGTCAGCCGCCTTCGGATGAGACTTTCCCAACTGGTGAACAGTAACCAGTGGTAAGCACTTCTCATGCTGGTGAACAGTGCCAGCATGAGTCTTTGATCAGCTGCGACTTACAACTCAAAAGACCTAAACAGGACTTTACATTTGAGAACTAGAGCTATCTAGAGACAACTGATGCTGGTAGGACTTAGGATTTGATCCACCAAAACACCAAAACTAGAATCTAAACAAGTAGCTACTGGGGAAAGGAAACTTAGCCAAATTTCCCAACAATTTCCCCCTTTTTGGTGCGATCAAAGCCTAACCAGCGAGCACTCAGCTGATGAGGAAAGTTACAAAGTATTTCAGGGTTTTACAAAGTAAACCTATCAGATCTAAACCCATGAAACTACTTCCTCACATCAGCTCTAACTAAAAATCTTCCCCCTCAAACTAAGAGGGATATTGCTCGTTTAAAATATGAGAATTGAGATCAGAGCAAAAAGATTTAAAGTGTGTGATACGAGTGCTGGTGCTGATTACACTGGAAGTGTAAGTTCAGCTGGTAAGTAAATACTCAGACAATTTGTTGGACAATGAGGAATTGTCATCAACTTGCCAGTAATCAATCCATTTAATATGTTGCAGTTACAAGTACAGGATAGAAAACTGACTAGTCTAGAAATACAAATACTTACAACAAAATGAAGAAGCTAGACTATGGCTGAGAAGACGATCCTGGTGATTGAGTTCTGCTTGTGAGCGACCTCATGATCTCAGTGAGCGCTGCCATATCTTGTCTGCTCTTCTCCCTTTCCTCAGCAGCAATCCTCCTCTCCTCTTCAGCAAGACGGGCTCTCTCAGCCTCAGCACGTGCTCGCGTACTTTCCCCCTCTTGGATCCGTGCCAAAAAGGAGGACACTCCAGCGGTGACAGAATCCATTTGTTGAGCAATTTCAGTGCGGAAGCTGGCGAAGCGCTGGTCCATCCTGGCATCAATAAGTGCAAGAAGCTGCGCAGGGGGATGGATCTCGGAGATTGGCATTGCTGAGACTTCAATGGAAGAGGAGGGCACATCAGTTGCGGAAGGAGCCGTAGCTGGTTCGGATTCAGCTGATATCTCCATCGGGGCTGGCTCCTCCGCTGGCACTGCAGCTGCAGCTGGTGCCTCTGCTGATGCTGGTGCTGGCTCCTCTACTGGTACTTCTTCAGCTGGCTCCTCAGCTGATTCCACCACTGGCACTGCTGCTGGAGCTGGCTGGACTTCAGAAACAACTGTGGGGGCTGTGAATTCCACCACTTGCCAGTCCATAGAATCAGGGACAAGATCGCCCGAGACAATAGGAACAGGAGGGACGGCAAGGGTCAGCCACAAACCACGAGAGGGATCCTCCGCTACCAAGTGGTCTACCAGCAAAGCGCAGGCAGCCATGTCGAACAATATAGCATTGTAGGGAGGGATCCTCGGGAGGGTAACCAGCACTTTGAGGCGTCGGAGCGCGTACGTCAGCTGGTACCCCCGACTGGTGACTCGAAACTGGAGGAAAGGTAACTTGACCTTTTTCAGTGGCGGGAGGCCGGAGCTTCCAGTCAGCTGCCTATACTCAGCGATTTGCAGCAAGCGGCGCTTGATCCTCCTTGTAGACAGCTGCTGGCGGCAATCAGGATCAGTGCCCATGAAAGCATTAGCCCACTCCTCCTCCGCTCTCCAGTAGCCAAGACCCAGCCTGGCATAAAGAACCGCCCGCTGCTCCACTGTCAGCAGGCGCTGGCATCTGTCAAAAATTCGCCACCTCCGGAACTCCAGACATAGGTCCGGATCCACCCTCCAGAGCCTTCGGTAGCTGGATATCATTTCGTCATTGACGGCATTCTCCACCTCCACCGTGATATTCTCCGCATATTCATAGAGGGTGGAATTGTAGTATTCCACTGGCTGCAGGGGCAGGCACCAGTCAGAGATTCTGGAGGCATATATCGACTGGTGGGGGAGTCCGCTGAAGGGTATGATGTTGAATGCAGATGGCTCTGGCACTCTTGAATTATAAAATGCCATCTCCCCGCGCTGCTCCCACCGGTGCACCCCTGTCACTCGAGCCTGGAAGGTATCCTCATCAATCAGTTGATGCTCTTGGATGCAGAGCATGTAAGGCTTTTCAGTTCGTGCACGCCTAGCTGGTGGTGTAGAGGATGCTGCTGGTCGCCCGGAAGTTGATGTCGAGGCATCTGTAGATCGGGGGCGACTGGCAGGACGACGAGCCTTATCATCAATGTCTGGGAACAGATCCCTTGGCTCCATCCTCTGCACCATGGAGTAATGTGTCACCTCCTCAGCTGGCTCCTGCTCTGGCTCCTCAGCCCTTGGTTCTTCTGCGTCCTCGGATTCAGAACTGACATCCGAGAAGCTCGCCAGTTGTACCGGGGTGGTCGCCCGCTCCTCAACTCCTCCACTGGCACCCCCTTGCGCGGCCAGTGGGTCGTCTTCACCTCCACCACCCCCTTGCGCGGGTGGAGGGACTTCAGCGACCTCCTCCTCCTGGTACTTATCCACTAGGGATAGTACATCTTCTTCAGCGCCCAAGACCATCAGGCGGGTAAAGGATTCATCAGATAAGATCTCGCCTGGAGCTGGTGCTGGTGGCCTCGCACTTGTGGAAGTATCGGGCACATCCCACTTGCCCTTGGCCACCTGGCGCACCTGCTCCGCCAGTTCCGCCTGACGTCTGGCCTCATGCCCAGCCTGCACCTTTGCATAGGCTTCATCGCGGGCTGCCAGCTCAGCCTCTCATTTACGCTGGTCGGCCAAGGCCTTCAACCTTGCCTGGGCCTGTTTCTTCCTTACTAAGGAGGCTTGCTGCTCCTTCTTTGCTTGCTCGACCAGCTTCTGAGCTCTGGTCTGAACCCTTTTTTGCTTACGGGTCATCCTCTCCAGCGTCTCTTCCTCAGTCAGTCCCAGAATGGACTTCTTGACTGGGATGGAGATCTTCCCAGACTCAGGGTCATATGCAACAGCAGACGGTGGCTGCTGGTGCTGGGAAGTCTTAGGCTTCTTGTGAGATGGCTTCTTGGTGACTGGTACCAGTTGTACATCCCGTGGGTGGATACCAGTCGCCTCAGCCACTGCGCCTTCCATGGTTTCGAAGAGAGACTCCGTCTCCAGCTTCCTCTTCAACTGAGCCCTGGCCTCATCAGTCAGTGGGAGAGCCACAGCTGGCACTTGCTCCCCCAGGTCTTCTTAGTCCTCCTCAGAAACGACCTCAGCAGGGTCCACTGCTGACTTCCCTTTCAGCCTTCGTGGCTTCTTGTAATCTGGGTGAGGCAGCTTCACCTTCGTGGCTGGTATGAAGTCGGAACCAACCAGCTGTTCCCCCTGATCCACGCCATCACCCAACTCTATTTCCAGGATGTGGCTGATCCTCAGCCCGAAGGATACGGCGTGGGCAAATCTGCCTTCAGTCGGAACAGAGGTGTTCCTGTCCACATTCTCTAGCAACCTGCCAAAGAAAAATTCGGCCCAGTTGCCCTGAACTCCATCCACCAGGGCACACATCACCGAGAATTTGTGCAGGCTTAACTCGGCGTACGAGCCGACCTCGCATTGTAGCATGCGAACCACAATATCGCACACCATTTGCCAGTATTCCTCCATTTCGGACTTCCTCATGCCAGTCCGGAAGACGGTGACCTCTGGTTTCTTCCACTGCACCCACCGCCTCCTGAATTCCACCGTATCATCCTTATGACACGTGGCCACATCCTCTCCTTCATTCCTCAGCCCGAACAGAGCGGCGAGGTATTCGGCGGTGACGGTGATCAGGTGGCCAAAAACGGAAGTTGTGAAAGACTTCCTATCGTCAGCAATCACGGCCCGAGCGTAGAACTCGGCTACCATGTGGGGATGGAAAGTCGTGGGCGTCGCCGTGAGGTACTGTCGGAGCTGCTCGTGGTCGACCATCTCCATCAGCTCCTCCCCGAAATTTTTCTCGGCCAGTTTTGCGTTCAGAATCTTCTCCTTCTGAACCTGTGCAGCCCTAATCTGCGCGTTTGAGAGCTGTCGCCTGGTCGCCGGCCTGTTCAACTGAACCAGTCGGGCGAACGGATAGGTGTAATCTATATCCTCGATCTTCACTATGCCAGTATACGTAGGCATATGAGCTTCAGCAATTGGTAAGTCTGGTGAACCAGACGAGGATGATGTAGATGGAGGGTTATCAGCTGTAGGTTGAGAAGATGATGCCATGACTTCAGAAAAATTTCAAGTTTCAGAAAATCTCAAGGGAAGATGAGAGAATTTTGAAAGTAGGGTTCTGAAAGTAGGGAAACATAAAGGTTAACCCGAAGGAAGTGATCGGGTATTTATACTCGGGGCCATGCAGGATCAGACGTCCAGAATCAACGCTCAGCAAGCGAGGATCGACGGTCATCAGCAGGCCCGGTTCCCTGTGCGACGTGCGCGGTCGTGCTGACGTGGGCTACGCCGTGGAGCTGACGTGGCACGCAGTGATTGGTGGCAACCAAGCGTCGGACTGCGCAGACACTGTGCACATTAAATGTGGCATTAAATGCCGTATTAAATTCTGAGAGATGTACACGCTAGTCGGATTTGAACAATCCCGCCTTTTCTGAGACAGCTGGCTTGACTGGTCATCAGTAGCATATGCCAGTTGAGCACTTCCCCCTGTCAGCATGGCCTCCTTACCAGTCGTGGATATACCACCAGTTGTCTGCTGACAACTTGATAGATAGAAAATTGAGAGCTGAGACTCAATTTAATCCGCATAATCTTCTCTTCAAGAAATCCACTCTCATCATCACTTGGGATTGGGAGCTGGGACCCAATTTCGCTTCAACTGATGGTTTGTGCTGGCAACTTGAAATGAGAGCTGGGACTCATTTCCTTGGACATTTGAGAGATAAGTTCCGCCAGTAGGAGCCATCAGTGATCTTGAGATGCCACTTAAAATAAAAACAACTAAGAGCTTGGACTTAGTCGTAATCAGCGTCCTCCAGAAGGTCAAGAACAGAATGAGAGCTGGGACTCATTCTTCCTCATCATTGGGGCTCACATCAATCTCCATAAGACCGAGTTTGATGCACAACTCCTTGAATCTTGCTTCTGGAAGGGGTTTGGTGAAGATGTCAGCCAGTTGATCTTCAGTTCTGATGTAGTCCACGCTGACATCCTTCTTCTCGACATGATCACGTATGAAGTGATGTCGAATATCTATGTGCTTGGTTCTGGAATGGTGAACCGGATTCTTCGTGATGCACATAGCGCTGTTGTTGTCGCAATAGATGGGAACACAGCCAGTGTCCACTTCATAATCTTCCAGTTGTTGCTTGATCCAGATAACTTGAGCACAGCAACTGGCAGCGGCAACATACTCAGCCTCAGTGGTAGAAGTAGCAACTGAGTGCTACTTCTTGCTAAACCAACTGATTAGCTTGTGTCCTAGAAACTGACACGTACCACTGGTACTCTTTCGATCTATACGGCATCCAGCAAAATCTGAATCTGAATATCCAATGAGTGTAAGCTTATCATTTCTGGGATACCATATTCCAAGAGATTCAGTCCCTTTCAGATATTTCACTATCCTCTTTGCAGCTTCCATGTGTGACCTTTTCGGATTGGCTTGAAATCTGGCACACACTCCGACTGAGTACGAAATGTCGGGTCTGCTGGCGGTGAGATAGAGAAGTGATCCAATGATTCCTCGGTAGATGGTAGGATCAACTGATTCACCTTGCTCATCAAGAAATATTTGACAACTGGTGCTCATAGGTATTCTGAGGGACTTAGTTTTCTCTGGGCAATACTTCTGAATTAACTCCTTCGTATACTTCCGCTGGCTGATAAAAATTCCATCAGCTGACTGCTGGACCTGGAGTCCTAGGAAGTATGTTAACTTGCCCATCATACTCATCTGAAATGATGTCTGCATCAGTTGAGAAAACTTCTCGCAGAGAGTTATATTCCTTGATCCGAATATAATGTCATCTACATAGATCTGCACCATTAGCATGTCACCACCATCCTTGAGAAGAAAGAGAGTCCTATCAATCTTCCCTTTCCGAAATCCATTGCTGGTGAGGAATTGTGACAGTGTTTCGTACCAAGCCCTGGGCGCCTGTTTCAATCCATACAGGGCCTTTCTCAGCTTGTACACCTTGGTGCCAATTTCAAAGCCTGGAGGTTGCTCGACATATACCTCCTCTTTTAGCTCGCCATTCAGGAAGGCGCTCTTCACGTCCATCTGGAACACCGTGAAGCCGTGATACGCTGCATAAGCAAGGAACAGCCGTATCGCCTCCATTCTTGCAACTGGTGCGAAGGTCTCATCAAAGTCGATGCCTTCACACTGCCTGTAACCTTTGGCGACTAAACGAGCTTTGTTTCTGACCACGGTGCCATTCTCATCTCGCTTATTCTTGAAAACCCACTTGGTGCCAATCACTGACTGGTGTGATGGTCTCTCTACCAAGTCCCTAACATTGTTGCGAGTGAATTCAGCAAGTTCCTCTTGCATGGCATTAATCCAATCAGCAGATTCTAGCGCAACTCCTATGGAAGTAGGTTCCATTTGAGAAATAAAACAACTTAGGAGCGCACTGCCGTGTCGAGTCTGGACAGAACCTTCCGGATCACCGAGAATAGCATCGGATGGGTGATCCCTCAGCCATTTGGGAGGACCAGCGACTGCTGGTGCCGGCTGTGAAATAGGTTCATCTGTCCTGGCGACTGGTGCTTCCACATTTCCACCAGTCGGAGCTGGAAGAATAACTGGCGGTTAAACATCACCAGTCGGAACTGGAACTACAACTGGTTGTTGATCTTCACCAGTTGGAACTTCTTCATCAGCTACTCCGTCTGACTGACTTCCCGAACCTTCACCAACGTTGTCAGTATCAGCTGGTAATTCCATTCCAGCTGGTTCATCGTTGTCTTCTGGCTCAAAGATTCCAGTCGGAATTCCCCCTAGATTTTTGCTAGATCCACTCAGGGAGATTGAGTGTAAGGTCTCAGCAAGGCCATTTGCATCACCGACCCTCTCGGTTTGCTGATGGGCAACCGAGGGAACTGGTTGTGAAGATGATCCAGTCATAGGTCTAGTCGAACCAGTTGGTTGAGCATCGGAAGAATTCCTGCCCAACTGGTCGCTGACATCCTCGACCTCAGGAACATCTTCAGCCAGTTGGCGTAAGGTCCTGCGCACTAAAGTAGCTTCATCAAAAACAACATTGCATGTTATTTCCACAAGCTGGGTAGTCTTGTTAAATACTCTATAGCCCTTGTGAGAGGGATGTCCATATCCGACAAACACACCCTCATCAGCCTTAGGCGAGAAAGCATTTAACTTCGACTTCCCATTATTATGGATATAACATGGTGAACCGAATGCACGAAGATGAGCTATAGAAGGCTTACGACCAAAATACACTTCGTAGGGAGTTTTCTGGAGTCTGTCGTTGATCCCGCTTCTATTCTGAGTGTAGCAGGCAGTCACCAACGCTTCTCCCCAGAAACTCTGTCCCAAGCTGGACTCAGCCAGCATGGACCGGACCGCTTCTTTCAGCGTCCTGTTCCTACGTTCTGCCAGTCCATTCTGCTGCGGTTGCCTTGGAGTAGATCTCTCATGTTTGATACCAGCTTCCGCGCAAAAATCCATCAGCAGACTGTTGCAGAATTCAGTCCCATTGTCCGATCGAATTCGCTTTACCACAGCTTCTCTCTGTTTCTGAGCTTGGATGATCAACTCTGGAAGAATGATCTTCACCTCATCCTTGGTTCTGAGAAGCTTTACCCAGGTATAGCGCGAGTAGTCATCGACTACCACCAGCGAATATCGTCTTCCTCCAATGGTTTGCGGTGTTACTGGTCCAAACAGGTCCATGTGTAACAACTCGAGTACCTGACTGGTACTGGGGCAGACTGGCGACTGGTTCTTGAAGGACTTCCTAGTTTGTTTGCCTTGCTGGCAAGCTTTGCAAATTCCTTCCTTCTTGAACCCGCCCTTGGGAAGACCATCTACAAGATCATGCTTGGTTAGATAATTAATAGTTTTGAAATTTAGATGACTTAACCTTTTGTGCCACAGCCAGTTAGTTTCCATGGAACTGGTGGCTACAAAGCATGTATCAGTCTTCCCGCTTTGCCAGTCAACAACATAGAGACCTCCTTTCCTGACACCTTTCAGCTTGGTCTCACCAGACTCTTCATTCTTGATCTGGCACCCTGATTTGTCAAACACAATGGTATAACCATTGTCGCACAGCTGACTGATGCTCAGGAGGTTGTGCTTCAGATTGGTGACAAGGGATACATTCACAATTCTGACATCATCCTTCTCGATGCAGCCCTTGCTAATAACTCTGCCCTTGGAGTTATCACCAAAAATAACTGGAGGTCCTCTGACCTTGGTGAGCTCAGAAAATAGGAACTCCTCACCAGTCATATGAGCCGAGCAACCACTATCTATGATCCACTCGCTCGATCTCTGAAGCTGTGTTGCATGATCCTGTTCCTGCAAGAAAATGAAATTATTTAGGTCCCCGATCATCAGCGGGTCCTGCAGGGTTAGATCTCTGGATCATTCCTTTTGGAATCCAGACTTGAGTAATCTTCAGCTCGGTGTTACCCTTGCTGACATCACTTGTGGCCTTTCCCTTCCTTTTAAAATAATGCATGGATTTGTTTTTGGAAGGTGTGGCTGTGTGTGCGGTTCCTCTGGAAGTATTCTTCCTC